>CM044958.1:29954354-30051854 GCA_024516035.1 Bactericera cockerelli
AAAATCAATAATAGTTAGCGGGAAGTGTGCGAAAACAATAAAACAAAATACATATAAACTCTGTTTCGTGTTAATATAGGCCGGTAGGCTGGCGCTGCTTGACGAGCGCTCGCCTCCCGGCGAGCTTGATTAAGAGCCCACAAAAAAACAATAGGTCCTAAGCTCAACACCTTTCGACAGGATAGAACAGTCTGCTTTAACAAGAAAATGCAAGAACAGTTTTTTGTTCTTTAAGAAACGGTAAAAATGGGTTTTTAAACATTTGCTTTGGGAAGCTGTCATTTGAAAACCTTTCAGCAGACGCTGCTGGTGGGAAAAAGTTTTATAGATATAGTTACCGCACTAAAATGTTATTTATAGAGTCAATGTTTCAGTATCTAAAAAGATGGAGCTTTTTTACCATACCAATCAAAATTATTATGCATTAATTTTTTAGAAATGTGTGCTAAAATTTTATTGTGTACGAGCTAGGACTTGAGAAAATCCTCTCTTTTTCTTTTTTATGCTGCAGTTCCGCAGCTCCTTAGCATCGTCCGCGCCTGCCGTTCAGTATATTTAGTGGAAACATCTAAACTATTGTTTAAAACATGTAAAATTCCAAGTCTAACTGAAACAGTTTTTTGACATTTTCATGTCTTTGCTCTGGCACATAACCAAAATTATGTGACGAAATTATGTAACGAAATTATGTAACGATATTATGTAACGATATTATGTAACGATATTATGTAACGAAATATCGAATTGTAAAGGGAGAGAAGTCTTCTAATATCGGATATCGATATTATGGTTTCGATATTATCGATATACCTAATATCGATATTTTCGTTTCGATATTGCAACCCTAAGAGAAGAGGGAAAGTGTGTGTCATGCGCACAATACGAAATTTGGTCAGTTGGGTTTTGGACCTTGAATAGTAAAGATGAAAATGTCGAAATGGTTGCAGACTCGTATGCAAGCGTTTTTTTAAACAAAAATTTTCTTTATCTCCTTCTCCTCATACTAACCCTCTTTCTCTCTTCCTTCTCTTCCCTTTTTAGTCAGTAAGAAAACAAAAATGTCCGGTTTTTTTGCTGAACACCCGGTATATTTGTTAATTTGGCTTCCTAATAATGACTTCGGCAATCAAAACAACTGCTGGAATAATTCGAGGCTTTTAATTTGAAACAAAATTCTGTTTTCACAGAAAACAAAATACTTTATGAGCAAAGCTTTAGTCCAGGCGCGGCCGGTGCTAAGGAGCTGCGGAACTGCAAAACTCCCAGACAAAAGAGATAATGAAAGGATTTTCTCAAATCCCAGCTCGTCTACACTGAAAATCATCACACATTTCTAGAATAATTAAATTATTATTATAATGATTTTCATAGTAAACAAACTGAAACTCAGATAGCCAGCCTCCGTGTTATGACTACTGCCCATAGTCCCGAGGTCTCGAGTTTGACTCCCGGCTGGGGCAGATTTTCCGAAGAAAATTCCTACCCAGGCTGCGTGAGGTTAATGTGGATAGCTGGTACGACTTCCAGCGAATGAAGGGTAAAACGCCCGTCCTGACTATCTATCTCAAATAAGGACGTTAAAACTGAATAGAATCATCTAGTCACAATAGATCTAATTAGTTCGCAGAGTTAATTGGGTTTAACGTTTAACGTCGCTTTCAACTGCATGGTCATAATAATAACGGGTTTTAATATAGCATTATTTAGTATAGTATAGTAGTGCTTTATTTAGACTGTCGGCTCGAGACAAGAAGTCCCATTAATTGTACAGAATGTAAGGGTTTCATTGAAAATTCTGCAAACAGGTCAGATAATAATAACTGATAATCTTTAGATACTGAAAGAACTACTCTCCATGCATCCTATTTATGTGGTAGCACCCCCAAAACATTTTCCCAACGACCGCGCCTTCTCTAGACGTCAAATTTTACATTACATCATATAGTCGTCAATAAATTTAATCGAGTAATTTCCATTCGCAACAAATATATACAACACAATGTTCCATGCAATTTCATATTCAATAGGTGAATCCAATTTCGTGAATGCCTCTAACTATGGACCTTTTCCCTATTATTTCAACATAATAAAAGCCTTTTTCCAAACAATATGAGAGAGCCTAGAATATATTTAATAATATTTTTCCTCAGGGTCATAGATAATACCACAGCTTATACGGTCGATATTCGATACTGGCGCTCTATTCTTTCATATTTTAAACAACACTCTACAGCAGCGGTCGGCAACCTTTTGAACTACGCGGACCCCTAGCTTATCTCGAAATTTTTTAAGGCACCCCCACATTACAAAAGGGGGGGGGTTATGAAAGAAAAGTAGGTAGATATGTAAATGGTCATTAAGTTTCTTAATGGATTTCATGAGCTATTTTTCTTCTTCTTTTTTTAAATCCTGAAATGGCTTCGCGGACCCCTAATTTAGCTCTCGCGGACCCCCGGGGGTCCGCGGACCCCAGGTTGCCGACCGCTGCTCTACAGTACTCACACAGGATATGGAAGTAACCCAGAACATAGGTTCTGGGCGTCCAGGGGGGTTAAAACCCCCATTAATTCTTCCACAACCATCATGGACACGGAAAGTAAGTAAGTATTCTTTCAATCTGTGTGTGTATCAACTATCACTGATAAACTATGCCTAAATGGGCTTTACTTGGCCTTACAAAGAGCCTTGCATTGTTTGAGATTGGGTCCTCGGAACTACACGTTATCTAAATATCGATCAGTCTTTGAACACTCGTATACATAACAATACAAATATAGACTGAAAAATCCAATTAAGAAAAAAGGGAAGACGAAAAAGAAAAAGAGAAGATTTTCTCAAGTCCTAGCTCGTACACAATGAAAATCATCACACATTTCTAGAATAATTAATATAATTGGCATGGTAAACAAACGCAAACTCTTTAGATACTGAAAGAGCATCTCTATTAATTCCATTTAATTCCGGTTTATGTGGTAGCACCTCCAAAACATTTTCACACCGGCCTCGTCTGGAACAAACTAAGAACAAGGGTTGGGGGGAAGAGAATGCCATAGGCAATAACCCCGCCCTTTAGTTATTAGGACATATGCTTCTATATATTTTTCTATTCTTTTTCATTTTTATTGTATATATTGTTACCATTTTTTTCATTGTTAAAATAATTATTTGTATTGTACATATGTCCATTTATATCTAATAAAGTGTTGAATAATAATAGTAATAATAATAAGAAAGAAGAACAAATAGATAGTGGAAGACATGCTCGCATAATTGAAGATCTGTCCGCTCTAATGGAAAAGAAAATCTTCAAAGTTTCGTTCCTTATTGCACAAGAGAAATTTATTTAATAATGAAATCCACGTGCTAGCTACATCTAAATCTAAAAGCAAGAATGATTTGTTTGTGTAAACAGTAATAAAGGAGAGGTTAAAGAAATCTTACAAGTATTAGCTATTTAAACTATCAACTGAGTTAATATTAAAAATACACTGCCAATACTTCCTCGTGAATAGTAATCAAAATTTTAACTTTCATCATCACTAGAATCAGAGATATTTTAGTGAATCACTTGTATTCACAAAAGTTTCCCATCGATTCTCATTATGTAAAACCTTAATACGCATATACATTCAACATTTCATAAAAATCGGGTGTACCGTTCACGAGGTATAAGCATTTCAGTAAAAAGTTAGTGGTCGGCGCATGGTCTCTATCACCACGAACCGGTAGTGCAAAGTTGATTAATTTAAAATGGGACCATCTACAATACGTCTCTTATAATTATGTGTACAGAAAATCATCGAAATCCGTTCAGTTGTTTCCAAGATTTCCGCGTTACAAGGAATACTTTTAACCGACACAAAACAAAAGTGGCTCAGGAAATATGAAAAAAAAAATTGAAATCAGAGCAAAAAATTATTATTATTTTCACAAAAACGAACACAATACTTCCAATTTCTAACATTAGAAATTCATCGGAAGTAATATAAATAGAGTATTTCTAATTGTAAAAAAACATAGATTTAAAATTGAGAATAAACACTTCAAAACTCAATATGATAGAAGTTGACATGACTCCATTTAAAGACCAAATTGGAGGACGTGTTGCCTTTTTTGCATTATTATTGATATCCCCAAAAGTCAAACTTTAGCCCTTTAGCCCTCCACTCTTACCACCCTTTATCCTCAGTGTGAAACCACCCCTATTGTTTCATCTCCACACCCACCTTCCAACCCCAAGATTTGAACAATCCCCACTACTCACACTCTAACCTCCACAGTACACACCCACCTCCCAACCCCAAGATTTGAACCATCCCCACTAGTTACAATCTAACCTCCACAGTACACACCCATCTTCCAACACCAAAATTTGAACCATCCCCACTACTCACACTCTAACCTACACAGTACACACTACACACCCATCTTCCAAGCCCAAGATTTGAACCATCCCCACTACCCACACTCTAACCTCCACAGTACACACCCACCTCCCAACCCCAAGATTTGAACCATCCCCAATACCCAACCCACACTAACATCCACACCCACCTCCCAACCCCAAGATTTCAACCATCCCCACTACCCACACTCTAACCTCCACTCCCAACTCCCAACCCCAAGATTTGAACCATCCCCACTACCCACACTCTAACCTCCACACCCACCTCCCAACCCCAAGATTTGAACCATCCCCACTACCCACACTCTAACCTCCACAGTACACACCCACCTCCCAACCCCAAGATTTGAACCATCCCCAATACCCAACCCACACTAACCTCCACACCCACCTCCCAACCCCAAGATTTGAACCATCCCCACTACCCACACTCTAACCTACACACCCACCTTCCAACCCCCAGACTTTCACCCCCACGCCCATCTCCCTCGAGTCCGTGTTCTATTTTGAGTTCATGCTGGCAGTTAGCTGTCTTCTCTCATTAAATGAATCCTCACTCATGGCGGATGCAGCGGAAACTGTGCCACGCGGTCGGCGAACCGCTCGCGAATGCGCTTTTTCTTTCTGAAATGCAAACGCAAGTCTCCGACCTCGGTAGCTCGAATGCCGCAAACTTGGGGCCGAATTAAATAGAAAGAAAAGTTATCATATTTGTGTTAATCACTTTTACTACTCAAAATCACTGGTTGAAGTGAAGTTGAAGGTACAGATTTCTCTGGTAGCTCCTGAGCTCTGTGTCACAATGAAAGTTGAAAAGTTATCATATTTGTGTTAATCACTTTCGTGATGTCAAAACTACTCTAACTAGCTTGACTAAATCTATGCTGAAACCGAGACTTGTACCGCCGATCTCCAGGTTACAAGTCCACCGCCATATCGATCGAGCTACTGAGGTCGTTTTGGGGCCGAATTAAACAACAGGATTAGATTTAATCTAAGTTAACTTGGGCTTTAGTGCGCTGTGATTTGTTGAAACTGCGACTTGAGGGCGTGTTTGTATTAACTTAACTTTAATCCTGTTTCATAATGTGGCCCTTAGAACCTGGAACTGCCCCTTGTTCGAGAAAGCACTCTCAGACTCATAATCCCTAACTTTCAACCGTCACACAACGCAGTGTGATTGGTTCATTTGGACGCAATAGCCAATCAGAGTACGTTCGGTGACGGTTGCAAGGGAGATTTGGAGATTATGAGAGTGAGAGTGCTTTCTAGAACGACGTCCTGGTGTAATCAACGTGCCATCGTCGCTGGGGACATACAGGAAGGCGCTTTCTACGTGCTTCAAACTGTTAGAATTCTCTACTTTACATTATTTGTTGCCGTGCACTGGTAGTCAAGTGGTTCAGGCGCTAGTCTGGTAATCCAGGTAGCCTAGGGTTCCGTTGGTTCGAATCCCACCCAGTGCATGATTTCTTACTCATTAATTTGAGTTTGTGATCACATAATAATAAGACTCTGACGGTTAGGTCGTAGAAAATGCTTTGAGCATTAACCTCCTCGACTGGCGGTTACCTTCCACTAAAGAGTGTTATTGTTATTATTATTATTATTATTGCGAACGGAACGTTGCAATGTTGCCTTAAGGGGTATTTTTCTTTTGAATTTTTTTTTCCAGGTTCGATATTTCCAAATATTTCCATTTTAATCCAAGGTCAACTTCACCACATTCGTGAAAGAAAAATGCGTTTCGGTACTTTTAAAGATAAACAATGGACTTAAACCTGTATAAAAGAACTGGAAGCAAGAATTTTCTACTTCCATTTGGGTTAACCAAACTGGAAGAAGGAAGAGGAAAAATTTGCTCTTCCAAAAGAAAAATGACTTGCTTCCAGTTTGGTTCATTTTATTCCCGTTGCATCCTCCATTTTGGTTAGAAAGAAAAATATGGCTTTATTCAGCCCTTGACAGATAAACCGACGGCAAAATTTCCAATTTCCCTGTCAGAGTCAGAGTGACTCAGAAACATGGAATGAAGCACTTCGCCCGTCGCATTTGATGTTCCGCTTTCCTTTGTTTATTTAAACTTTGCTCAAACAACCGTTTCCTTTTTTTCGTTATTATTAAAATAGTTTAGCTGCTCACATACGGAGAAGAGAGTATAATACCCTTATTTTCAGTACCATCATAGAACAACATGCCATGATGTTAAATAATTAGACCGCTCTACTCACAGTACTTACTCCTGTGCTTTTAGATCGGAGGGGCACGGCGTTTTATTCCAGAAAGCTTACTTGTTCCAGAAAATCCAGAAAGCTTACTTATTCCAGAAAATCCAGAAAGCTTACTTATTCCAGAAAATCCAGAAAGCTTACTTATTCCAGAAAGCTTACTTATTCTAGAAAGCTTACTTAATGCAGGAAGCTTACTTGTTCCAGAAAGCTTACTTATTCCAGGAAGCTTACTTGTTCCAGAAAGCTTACCTATTCCAGAAAGCTTACTTATTCCAGAAAGTTTACTTGTTCCAGAAAGCTTACTCATTCCAGAAAGCTTACTCATTCCAGAAAGCTTACTTATTCCAGAAAGTTTACATATTCTAGAAAGCTTACTCAATCCAGAAAGCTTACTTATTCCAGAAATCTTACCCATTCCAGAAAGCTTACTTATTCCAGAGAGCTTACTTATTCCAGAAAACTTACTCATTCCAGAAAGCTTACTCATTCCAGAAAGCTTACTTATTCCAGAAAGCTTACTTATTCCAGAAAGCTTACTTATTCCTGAGAGCTTACTTATTCCAGAAAGCTTACTCACTCTTAACTATAGTCAAATTTCTTCTTCAACAACTTATACCCTAGAAAGCATAGAGTAATAATAATAATCTTTAGTGGGCGGTAACCACCAGGCGAGGTTAATGCTCAAAGCATTTTCTACCACCTACGCTTCAGAGTCTTATTATTTGTGGTCACATACTGAAATTAATATGGAAAAATGCATTGGGTGGGACTCGAACGAACGGATCCTTACAATACCTGGATAACAAGAATAGTGCCTTTACCACTTGACTACCAATGTAATGATGCTGGGTTGTGGCCACTACACCACCAAGCCAACCCGGCAATCATACATACAGGGTGGGGCAAAAGTCTGGAAACCCCTAAATAACTTTCGAATGGTTTCTTCGGTAAAATTAAAATTTTGTAAGATAAACCGGGCTAATAAGACCTTCTTTTAGAGTGGGGTCGATTTTTATTACCGGTCCCCATGTCGGGGCCAGGGGGGCTTTAAATACGAACCCCCACCTTGCGATACTTTTTTGGAAAGGTCTTTAAATAAGAAATACATTAGTGCAAATTTTATTTTTTTAATATTAACTGTTTGCAAATGGCGTCCAAATTTGTGTATGCAGTAAAGTCTGGAAACCCCTGAATATCTTTTGAAAGGACTTTCTCAGTAAATTTAAAATTGTGCACGGTAAGTCGGGGTAATTAGACCTTTCCAAAATTGTAACGCAAGGTAGGGTTTTGTATTTAAAAAATGAAGTTGGCCTCCCTGGCCCCGACATGGGGGCCGGTAGAAAAAAATCGGTCCCATTCTCATATAAGGTCTAATTACCAAGGATTACCGTGCACAATTTTAAATTTACTGAGAAAGCCCTTTCGAAAGATATTCAGGGGTTTCCAGACTTTACTGTATACACAAAGTTGGACGCCATTTGCAAACAGTTAATATTAAAAAAACAAAATTTGCACCAATGTATTTTCAAAAATGTATGGCTAGGTGGGAGTTCGTATTTAAAAAAATGAAGTTGGCCCCCCTGGCCCCAACATGGGGCCGGTAACAAAAATCGACCCGACTCTAAAAGAAGGTCTTAATAGCCCGGTTTACCGTACAAATTTTTAATTTTACCGAAGAAGCCATTCGAAAGTTATTCAGGGGTTTCGAGACTTTTGCCCCACTCTGTACAAGCATTCTAGTTACAATAATGGATAGATTGTGCTCATTACCAACAACCTTACTTACCAGATACACGATTATTCTAGATAGAATAATGGAGTAATCAAGTTTTATTGCTCCTTCCACCATCAAACATTTTCATCTCCGAGTTTTATTACAAGCAAAACAAAAGGAAACGATCCCTGCTGATTCATTACTGGTGAGTAACTTGAGGTACTGGTTAGTAAGAGGGAAATGTGTTGAAAAGAGTTTCATGGTAAGTGGCATCAGTATTAGGATTTAGACAGACAATCCATTACATTCATACCGACCAATTTTACCCGGATCGTGTGGATTCCGGTCGTTTCATCAATAAGGCGGCGGACTTGTAACCTGGAGGTCGGTGGTTCAAGTCCCGGTTTCAGGGTAGATTTAGTAAAGCGAGTTTGAGCAGTTGTGATATGACGAAAGAGATTAACACAAATATGATAGCTAAGAACTTTTCATACGGACCAATTGATAAAAAATCACTTTTTGGAATAAGGAGGCGTTTGTCCAGCTATGTCGGTGGTTTGAGCAGTTGTGATATGACGAGAGAGATTAACACAAATATGATAGCTAAGAACTTTTCATACGGACCATTTGATAAAAAATCACTTTTTGGAATACGGAGGCCTTTGTCCAGCTATGTTATCGGCTCAATTTCGAAGAAAAAAAGTGGCCAAACACAATCATTTCCATACCTTAGACTTAAGACCTAATAGGCCTCAGTAGTTCGAGCGATAAGGTGACGCACTCGTGACCGGAGGTCGGTGGTTCGAGTACCAAATTCAGCAAATATTTAGTAAAGTCAGGTTGAGTAATTGTGATTAACACAAATATGATAACAAAGAAACTTAATAGAGAAAGTAAAAAGTCAGTTCTAGGTATCCACAAGACTTACTGATGGCACGTTGAATGTTACCAGTTCTCGTAGGATCATCGATGTTAATCAACCTCCAGCGAGGTGAAGACTATGATGCTGGCAGTCCGGTCCAACCCTTGGCAGGAATGCCACCATTAATGTGTGTAGGAGGTTTGTGAGTTTCTTGCGAATGGAGGGTAACGCCCCCTTCGAGATATGACCATGCACTTGAAAGTGACGTTAAACCCAAATTAAAAAAGTAAGAATGTCAAACATAATACTCGACATTCATTATGATGCCCTAAGAAGTAGGTATTCTTTTCGAAATCTTCTTAATATATAAATGTCAAAGTCACTGACTGACTAACTGACTAATCATCGCTCTACGGCCGAAACCGTAATACCTAGCGAGCTGAAATTTGGTAGTCTAGATGTGCAATAAGACGGGATTTTTCGAAATTCCCACTACAACACCTGCCATTGGCGAAAAGGGATTTTTTGCTTTCACGGCCATGCCTCGACCCGCAAAGCGGGCGACAGCCCGCTAGTAAGAATATATAATACAAATTGTTTACGGTCAGTAGAGAACACCATTTCTAGCAGTGCTAAAAACAACAAACAATAATATCATTTTTACAACAACAATAATAGTATGTTTTGCTTACCACAAGAACACAAGAAGGAGGATACAGAGGAAATGGAGGGGGGAAAGTAGGAGGAGGAAAAGGAGAAGAAGGAGGAGGAGGAGATATAGTAGGAAAAGGAAAAGAAGAAGGATACATAGAGAAAAATGGAGGAGATATAGTAGGAAGAGAAAAAGGAGAAGGAGGAGGATACAGAGGGAGTGCAGGGGGAAGGAGTAGATTGTAGAAGGAGATATAGTATTAGGAGGAGGAAAAGGAGAAGAAGGAAGAGGATACAGAGGGAGAGGAAGGGGAAGGAGTAGATTGTAGAAAGAGATATAGTAGGAGGAGGAAAAGGAGAAGAAGGAAGAGGATACAGAGGGAGAGGAAGCGGAAGGAGTAGACTGTAGGAGGAGATATAGTAGGAGGAGGAATAGGAGAAGAAAAAGAAGGAAGAAGATACAGAGAAAGAGGAAGGGGAAGGAGTAGACTGTAGGAGGAGATATAGTAGGAGGAGGAAAAGGAGAAGAAAAAGAAGGAAGAGGATACAGAGGGAGAGGAAGGGGAAGGAGTAGACTGTAGGAGGAGATATAGTAGGAGGAGGAAAAGGAGAAAAGTTAGGAGGAGGAGGAGATATAGTAGGAAGAGGAAAAGGAGAAGAAGGAGGACGATACATAGGGAGAAAAGGGAGGATATATAGTAGGAGGAGGAAAAGGAGAAGAGGGAAGAGAAGAAGAAGAAGGAGGATACAGAGGGAGAAAAGGGGGAAGGAGTAGACTGTAGGAGGAGATATAGTAGGAGCAGGAAAAGGAGAAAAGGGAGGGAGAAGGAAAAGAGAGAGAAAGAGAAGGAGGAGGAGCTGTTCAAGAATTATATTCTGTGGCATCAGAGCTTTGAAATAGGAGAAGGTGGAGAGAGAAGGAGAAGGCGGACGTTTACTTTAGTGGTAAGATGCTTGTCATGCAGAAGGTCCCGGGTTTGAACCCTAGAGCTGACAATTTTTTTTTTTTTAATTTGAACTAAAAAATTTCTTTCGTTGCGTTCGTGGTGACCCAGCAACTCAATGGGAAGTTGTGTCACTTCTCGCCCATCAGATGAATCAGAAGGGCGGTATTAATTTTACAGGAAACTACCTTAAAAAGTCTCCTCTCTAACTCCTGTTTCATGACAGCAAAATAAAAAGGCTATAAAACACTCATCTTGAAAAAAAAATAAATAAAAATAAGGTGAAGACGGTATATGTGATTTTAGAGAGAATTTATATATAATATATGTGTGTTTCTTCGTGTTATTATATCACAATTTTAATGAGTAGCGCAGAATTCAAGCACTATAATCTTCAATAGTCCAATATCTTATTATTGCCCGTAATTCTGCAACTAGTTGCTACTCACGCTACTGATTATGAGTTGACCCCGAACATGAAAATTACAACTACTCTCAAACTCGCTTTACTAAATCTACGCTGAATCCGGGACTTAAACGGACATCCAGGTGAAAAGTCCGCCGCCTTTTCGATGAAGCTACTAAGGTCGGGTATGAAATAAGATAGTAAATAATAGTAGAAGGAGAGAGAAACAAACAGAAATGAAATGAGAAGGTCGAGAAGAGAAGAGAACACGGGAAAACACGTCACTAAATAAAAATGTAAGCATTACTTCCTACGATTTGTCCCTCCTGTTTCTCTCCCTTTCCCTGGTAAAAAAATCCCTTTCAAAAATTCCCTTCCCCCTTCTGAAATAATGTTTCGGAAGGTAAAAAATGAATACATCATGTGAAATTATGAGACGAGCAAAAAAAGGTCCCGTGTTTTGTATGCGGGCTTTGGAAAGGATGTAAGGATAATACAAAGTGGCAAGTTGGGAGGGTAATTGAAAAGTTAGAGCAAATGAGAGTTGGGAGGGCCAATGAAAAGTTAGAGCAAATGAAAGTTGGGAGAGCAAATGAAATTTAGAGCAAATGAAAATTTAGAGGTAGGTAAATTTTATTTATTGTAATAATCAAATTATTATAATAATGTTGGCTTTAAATTAAAATAAAAAAGAAACTATCTATATAAATATACATATTATTTAAAGAGCAATGTAACAGTATTACACAATTACTAAATACCTAACTATAGAATTTTATCCAATTTTATGCAAGAGGCTCCAAAGACCTTGTCTTCAAAGCCTCCCGCACAAAATAAAATATACTATTAATATTTACTCTTTCATTAAAATTCAACAGAGAAACAAAATCATGAGCGCTATCTATCAGTATTGACAGTTCCATCTTCCCATTTATATTAGTTGTATATATTTTTCCATAATTGATTTTAAAGATTTTAAATTTATTGTAATAATCAAATTTTATAATAATGTTGGCTTTAAATTAAAATAAAAAAGAAACTATCTATATAAATATACATATTATTTAAAGAGCAATGTAACAGTATTACACAATTACTAAATACCTAACTATAGAATTTTATCCAATTTTATGCAAGAGGCTCCAAAGACCTTGTCTTCAAAGCCTCCCGCACAAAATAAAATATACTATTAATATTTACTCTTTCATTAAAATTCAACAGAGAAACAAAATCATGAGCGCTATCTATCAGTAGTTGTTTAATAAATTTATCCCTTATAAGCTTGTATAATGGGCATTCTAGGAAGAAGTGCTGTAGGGTTTCAGGGTGGTTCAAATTACATTTAGTGCACATTTCCTCTTGATCCCATTCATAGTTGATACCATTTAACATTATTTTCACCACTTTACCCGCTAGCCTAACTTGTGCTACAACTCTTATCTTATTTATAGCCATATTGTTTTTTAAATATTCTGAAGGAAACAAAACTTCAAGATCGTATTTGGTTAATTTTAACTTTAAGTCTCTTAGTATTCCCCCAAAACTTGACAGTTCCAATCTTTCCCAATCTCTACTAATTAGTTGTTCATAATATTTTTCATACATAATTGATTTTAAAGACTTCAGAGTTTCGGAGTTTTGAGCCGACCAGAGCTCTTCATATCCCAACTGAACCAATTTTGTTTTGAGCAAAGACACCCAGTTGTACTTATGCACATTACTTGAGCGAAGATCTTGGTCTACTAGCTTATCATAACAAATACGAGGGTAACGATTTGATGGCATTTGCAAAAGTTTGAGCCACCACTCTATCATCTGTTTAAAAATATGAAAAGCCAGTTTAACCACACCCATTTCTAGACGAAGCATATAGCCGGGTGTACCTCTTGGTAAACAATAAATTGACTTCAGGAATTGAGATTGGCACTTCTCTAGTTCCTCTTCATATCGACAAGCCCAGACCTCGGCTCCATACAACACGGTTGTCTTCACTATTGCATTGAACAGGGTCATCCTTCCTTCGTAGGAGTCCGTCTTCGAGTTGGAAAGAATTTGCCTCACATTAGCTATTGCTATCCGACCCTTGGAGAGCGCCTGCTGAGTTGCCTTGTGGAAAACTGCATGCGAAGAAAAGCGAATACCAAGATAGTTGTAGTCACTAACCACCTCCAAGCGTCTCCCCGCATAGTGAAATACATCCGAAGTCGCCACTCTTCCGCCTCGCCTGAAAATGACAACCTGAGACTTGGACTCATTGACAGTCATCCTGTTCTCTTGGCAGTAGAGGAAAAGCAGATCGAGTTTTCTTTGAAGATCAATACGGCTCGTTCCAAAAACAATAAGATCGTCTGCATATAGTAGTAAAAGTATGTCTATCGCACTCGTGACACTTACTCCCTCGACACCGCGACTCCTCATGTAGGTTTCTAAATCGTTAACAAAAATAACAAAGTTAAGAGGAGATATAGAATCCCCGGTTATAACTCCCTTGGTTATGCTGCATGCTGGGGTAAGTTTATCTTCCACGCGGATCTGAGCACTTGAATGTTCGTAAAGAGTTCTTATTACAGATATCACTTTTCCAGAGATGCCGAATGAAAACATTTTTTTAAACAATAGGTTATGATCTATCTCCGTGAATGCCGATCTAAAATCCACAAAAGCTACAAACAGTTTTCTTTTCTTTATGAGGTGCAGGTTGATTATGCTGGTTAAAGTAAAAATGTTGTCCACACAACCTCGGCCTGGCCTGAACCCTGCTTGAGCTTCTATGAGGAGTTGATGGCTCTCACACCAGCACAACACTCTCTGGGAGATCAAATAAGTAAATAATTTAAATACGTTATTCAGCAGCGAGATCATACGGAAATTTTGAGGATCCAATGGGTCTCCCTTCTTGTACAGCATAAAAATATAGGACTTTGTGAGGTCTTCTGGTATTTGTCCTCCATCGAACACAAAATTTAAGAAATTTAAAAGACTTTGCTTCCATACAGCATAAAAATATAGGACTTTGTGAGGTCTTCTGGTATTTGTCCTCCATCGAACACAAAATTTAAGAAATTTAAAAGACTTTGCTTCCAATCTGTCCCCAGTACTTTGAGGTATTCATTTAAAATAAAGTCAGGGCCAGGACTTTTATTATTTTTCAACTGTTTCAAACCTTTTTCCAGCTCGCCCAAAGTTAGTGGCAAATCCAATGAGTCTCTCAACACATCAACAAACATAATTCGGTTCAAGTTATTTTCTTTTTGAGGATATATTTCTTTTAAGTGTTCAGTCCAAACTTCAATTGATATTTGATTACATTTATTTTCTTTCTTTGGACGGTAAGATTTTACAGCTTTCCAAAAATCACCACTATGTTTTATGTTTCTGAGTTTTTCTTTGTACAAATTTTCATGTTCATTTTTTAAATTTAAGCACAGTGTAAAGTACTTCTTTTTAAATTGCAAAAATAAATCCAAGTCTTTTTGTGAGTGATTCCTTCTCCATTTTCTATGGTGTTTGCGAAATAAAAATCTTAGAGTTCGACACTCGGCACTATACCATGGATTCTTATTGTATTTCCCGCTGTACACTGTAACTTCCTGCACTAGCTCGTGCCGCAACACACACTCATCAATTGCATTTTTTAGAGCTTCATATACTTTTACCGGCTCTGTAGAAATATACTTTGAATTTAGACACCACGTAAATGAATCTATCTTGGTTTTATTTTCTGTCCACTTGTACTTCTTAATTTTCACTGATTCCGCGCCACTGACCACTGCAGCTCTGCCGCCACACTCCACCTCCATGAACAGGGTCACGGGCAGATGATCCGACGACACAATGTCCTCCGAGACACGCAACTCCAGCACCCACTTGCACAGCTCCAGGTGACACCAGATCAGATCGACTACACTTTTCCCTGCTTTACTAACATACGTAAACTGACCTGGTATGTCACCTTTAGTCCGGCCATTGAGCACTATGAGTCCGTACTCCTCCAGACACTCCATCACCATTTCACCTCGCTTATTCGCCACCTCGTCCAGGGATAGGCGTTCTGCTAACATTTCATACTCTTCCGCCAGTTCGCTTTCCAAGTAATTCTGATCTGCAATTCTGGCGTTAAAGTCACCGCCAATAATGATATTATTCTCACCGCTATATTCACCTAAGATATTTCTTAATAAGATCAAAGCCTCGTTAATACAGCAACTTGGGGTGAAATAAACATTTCCCAAGGTAATGTCCATACCGTTAGGACAAATTACTTTTATGAAAATCCATAAATTAGAAATACTCAGTACAGAGAAGCAGATTTCTTTTTTAATTAACACAAGGAGACCTCCACTGGCTCGTCCTTTTTGTTTATCTTTAGTTGCAGGGGAAAATACTATGTCATAGTATTTGGATACCAGCGGTAGTAGTGGCTCTGACAAAGCCCAAGTCTCACTGATGCATATTATATTCCAACATAATATTAAATTTAAATCATGAACGCAAGCATTATTTAACTTACTCATACCGTTTACATTCCACCAAGTTATCCTTAGTATGCTGTGTAGATACGTTACATCGCTCATACGTTTTTTGGATCCTGTTCGTTATTGAGATACTGCTGCATTTTCTGCTGGGTTAGAACCGGAGTTGTGCTCCTGCTCGCCGCGCCCCCACTGTACGACGCCAGGTCAGGGATCAAGAGTGGAGAAGAGCGGATGCGTGTGTGAGGCTCAGCCGCCAGGGAGGGGGTGGGCGCAACACCGCTGCCAAAATACGTTCCTGTTGATACATGTTGGGATATAGGGAAATGATTATTAATTTGCTCTGAACTCATAATATTAACATCCTGCGAATGAAACATAGACTCAGAACTTCCCATGTTGACACGCTTGTTGGTGTTTTCCGTCTGGGGTGACTGTGAGAGTGCCCTCGCCCTCTTGTTGCCCGTGGTATGTGGATGCGCCGCCCCTCTGCTATCATGCACAATCAACCTGCCTGAACGAACCACCGCGTATTTACCCTCCAATCTCAACCTCTTCATCTCGCCAAGTAGCTGTTTTTCTTGCTCTCTAACTTCTGGTGATGTATCTTCGTAGATGAAAATGTATGTGCCTTTCAGCTTACCTTTACTTTTTAAAATATCAAACTTTCGTCTTTGTGTTGTAAAAGCAATCAATACTGGTCTCGGTCCCTTACCAGGATTTCGCTTTCCTTGTCTTCGGGAAAAATCAAGCTCCGCCAAAGTAAAGTCATTAACTTGCAACTTGTTCACTATTAACCCCAGAACTTTATTATCCAACTGACGGAATGTCTCGTCTTCATTCTCTTCCAAGCCAAATATTATTAAATTTTTTCTTCTTTTGTCTTGATCCAAATATTTCACAGTCTTTGTATGACCTGCCACCTGCTGAGCCAAAGAATTGAAATTGCTGAAGAAGTCAAGTTTCTCGGAGTTTATCTCGACAAGAAATTGACCTGGAATCAGCACATTAAGAAAACCACAGACAAGGCTAAGGCCACACTTCATATTGCACGAAGGTCTGTTGGCAAAACTTGGGGTCTGACACCAGCAGTAACTCGCTGGATATACACTGCTATAGTCAGACCTCGAATCACATATGCATCCTGCATATGGTGGAAGAAAGCTGAGCAGCTAACTGCTCAGAGGGAGCTGGAATCAACACAGAGGTCAGCTTTATTGATGATCTCTGGTTGCTTCAGAACAGCACCCACATTAGCTTTGGAAGTCATTCTAGGGCTTCCACCCTTATATTTATTTATCAAGGGGGAGGCCATCATGGGTGCTTTCAGGCAATCAATCAGTCGCTCTGGCAGGCTACCCGCCCGATACAGGGAACTGATCGAGAAATCTCATGTGACATACAAGCAGAATATGCCGGTTGACTACATGATTCCCAAAAACAACCTTGACCTTTCCTACGAAGTACTAGTCAGACCTAGGTCAGACTGGGAAAAGGAATCAAGCCAAGAAATATTATCTCATGCGGGTATCAAATACTATACAGATGGATCTCGCATGAGTGGAAGCAGTGGGGCGGGCCTTTGCGGGCCAGGCTTCTGTAGAAAATCTGAAAGCTTAGGTACACTGGCAACAGTGTACCAGGCCGAGATTTTCGCCATTATAATGGGAGCCAGGCACGCACTGGAAATAGGCTGGAAAGGGAAGAAAATTACTTTCTTCTCCGACAGCCAAGCCGCCCTCAAAGCTTTAGAAACATACCAAATTAAGTCAAAATTGGTATGGGAGTGTGTTGGAACACTTAATGAACTAGCCACCCATAACAAGGTAAACTTGGAATGGATTCCAGGGCATAGTGGTCTCCAAGGCAACGAGGCTGCAGATCTCCTAGCAAGAGAGGCTGCAGAAAAAAGCTTCACTGGCCCGGAACCGGTGCTGGCCATACCCAAATGCCTGGTCCGTTTTAGTGCCAGGAAATGGGTCATGGATGAAGCAAATAAAGCTTGGAGAAACTCCAGTGGCATGCGACACTCTAAGCTGACGCTAACAGGATACTCCAAGAAACTCACTCAGGAATCTCTGTCACTCAACAGAAATAAACTAAGAGTAATAGTGAGCCTACTCACTGGCCACGGACCACTTAGGAAACACCTACACAGATTAGGACTCTCTAGAGGAGAACCAATCGATTGTAGGCTATGTGGTCTGGAAGAAGAAACAGCAACACACATTCTCTTCGAATGTGAGGCGCTGGATAACAGGAGATTTAGGATTTTCGAATCCAATAATCTCGAAGATCTCCATAACCAAGAACACCTCGTCCAGAGACTGACACTTCTCATGAAGGGAACAGGTTTCTGGACTTAGGGCGTTAAGCATTGGACAACCACTCTCAACTAAGCCCAGTTGGGCCGTCATAGGCACAGAACTGGGAAATAGGATGAGAGATTTTCTCCCTGGTCACAATAGATCTTACTAGGTCGCAGTGTTAATTGTATGGTGTTTCAGACGAAACCCTGCAACCAGGTTTTATAATAATAATAATAATAAAAACCCCAGAACTTTATTATCCAACTGACGGAATGTCTCGTCTTCATTCTCTTCCAAGCCAAATATTATTAAATTTTTTCTTCTTTTGTCTTGATCCAAATATTTCACAGTCTTTGTATGACCTGCCACCTGCTGAGCCAAAGGCTGGAAAGCATTATAGAAGTAATCCAATTTGGCATTAACATTGACATTACTCTCAAGACATTTTTGTTGTAACTCTCTTATAGAGGCCAACTCCTGACCCAGTGCATTCATGTCGCATGGGTTCCCTTCTTCACCCATGATCTTGGTGAAAACAACAAAGCACACGGAATAATATCAGTAGGTACGCTACTTGTTACCTGCAATGCAACACCCTAATATGATCAGTTATCTAGAGTGTGTAGGTACTCGGTATAGCGTATATCTATGTAGCTTCTGTATCTGTACTCATACCTAAATCACAATACAATGAATGAATGAACTTTGTGATTGCCTTTCAGATAGATAATACTTTGATCAGGTAGAATATGATAGTACGGTATCTCTTATCAGTGAATGCGTAAATGATAAGGTACTCGAAATTTACGATTTACTATCAATTTCTCCCACCCGATTGCGCAGATATCATTATCATCTCTATGCGTCGGTTTCAATTGGTAAGTTGGTAAACCTGGGTGTGATGGTGAGGCTCTCTATTGAACTTTTGAGTAAGTTTGTGAAATGATTACCAAATTCAGAGTAATTAGTGACGCGGTCCTGCGCAGAAGCTCATAAACTGTTAAGATAATTATGTTCTAATTTCTAAGAATTTGTATCTTCACTGATAAACGGGATTCTAGCCATCTTGGATTTTAATTTCAAAACTGTTGCACAATAAGAAATCTCGAACTTACTGCAGTATTTGCACACGCCCAGAAGTCTCAGCTATTTCAAAATGAATCTTGCAGGCCAAACATTTAATTAAACACTTATTAACACTACAACACTTAAAAACATTTTTTAAAACATAAAATTACGGAGAACAAAAATTGTGTGACTGCACTTAACTAGCTCATCTTGCCAAAATTTAGAGCAAATGAGACTAGGGAGGGCGAATGAAAAGTTAGAGCAAATGAAAGTTGGGAGGTCAAATGAAAGTTACAGCAAAAGAAAGTTGGGAGGGAAATGAAAAGTTAGAGCAAATGAAAGTTGGGAGGGCAAATGAAAACTTAGGGCAAGTCAAAAGTTAGAGCAAATGAAAGTTGGGAGGGCAAATGAAAAGTTAGAGCAAATGAAAGTTGAGAGGTCAAATGAAAAGTTAGAGCAAATGAAAGTTGGGAGGGCAAATGAAAAGTTAGAGCAAATGAAAGTTGGGAGGTCAAATGAAAGTTACAGCAAATGAAAGTTGGGAGGGCAAATGAAAAGTTAGGGCAAGTGAAAAGTTACAGCAAATGAAAGTTGGGAGGGCAAATGAAAAGTTAGAGCAAATGAAATTTGGGAGGGCAAGTAAAAAGTTAGAGAATATGAGAGTTGGGAGGGCAAATGAAAAGTTAGGGCAAGTGAAAAGTTACAGCAAATGAAAGTTGGGAGGGCAAATGAAAAGTTAGGGCAAATGAAAAGTTAGAGCAAATGAAATTTGGGAGGGCAAGTAAAAAGTTAGAGAATATGAGAGTTGGGAGGGTATTTGAAAATTTAGAGCAAATGAAAGTTGGGAGGGCAAATGAAAAGTTACAGTAAATGAAAATTGGTAGGGCAAATGAAAAGTTAGAGCAAATGAAAGTTGGGAGGGCACATGAAAAGTTAGAGCAAATGAAAGTTGGGAGGGCACATGAAAAGTTAGAGCAAATGAAAGTTGGGAGGGCACATGAAAAGTTAGAGCAAATGAAAGTTGGGAGGGCAAATTAAAAGTTAGGCACAACGTGTACCACTTTTTTTGTTTCTTTCAGTCAGGTACAGATCTGGTCCATAAAAGTTGGGTGGAAGAGAGTGCCATAAGCAATAACCCCTCTAGTTAGGACATATGTATGTATTTTATCTATTTATTTCCTCTTCTTCGTGTTTAAAGTGTTTCCAATTTTGTCATAATTATTCGTACTGTATAATATTTTGTCTTTCTAAATCTAAAGAATTAATCAATAATAATAGTTCACAAATGTCACAGGTTCCATTTTGAAAAAGACGCTCAACCTCGCAAAGTAGTCGCCAGAATTTTCCAGGTTATATTTGGAAATTGTTGAGTTTCAAAAACCGCCTCTGTAAAAAGACACTTGAAGAGAAATTTTCAAGAAAATACAAAACAAATGGTAAACTTTTTAAGAAAAAAATAACGCTTCAAATCTTCTTAAAGTTTTGAATGAAATCTTATAATTACGCAAGTATAAAAGGTACATTTCTGACAATAAATTGTTAACAAAGCACAATTATTCCGTTGGATACCTGTGTAGGAGGTTAATTCCTTACCTTCAATTCATCTTAATACACAGAGCTTCCATTAAAGTCTCACCCAGGCCTGGGTTTCTCGGTAACGATTCAAAATATCACAAAAACGCAAAATATCACAAAACGCAAAATCCCGTGTTACTTTTATTAACAGTATGAATAATTTTCTACACGGCCCCAGTCAGGCTGGGCATTGGGCATGGACCAACGTTAAAATCTCAAATGGAATGGTATGTCGTGTGGCATTTAGTGTGTGTGTGTGTGCGTCTGTGTGTGGATATGAGTGTCATGTATGTGTGGCTTTTACCCGCCCCATTCAGGCTGGGTGAGGTTAATTTCAGTAGCTGGCTTGTTTGCCAAGTGAATGGTGAGAAAAGCAGCGTCGTGATATGACCATATGGTTGAAAGTAAAGTTATAAAATAAAACAATGTCTTTCGTACCACCCTTAAACACACAGCCACGTGTAATAAAAGTATAAATTCAAGGCATGAGTTGTACAGCCGACAAAACAAGACGTATCAAAAAGTTGACAACAGTGACAACCCTTGTCAACTCTCTGCCCACATGACCAGTATTCAAGAAATACGTAGTACAGGGCCCGCCATTGAATATGCACCATTTTGAAATGACTGTATTTTCGAAACTGAAGCTCCATTATGAAGATTTCTCTGGTGGGATGTTAGAAAACAGGATGCTATTTGAATTGGTGAGTAGAAGAACATGCTATGTCAAAAATTAACTATTCAGGAGATTTTTTAGGTTTCCTCCACTTTTTACGTTTCCTTCACTCAAAATATTTTTTCCATACTTTTAGGGGGTTATACAATTTGGTTTTTGAGCATTGCATCAAAGAAAATTCATTTTAAAAAAAAAGAAATTCAGATGTTATAGCTGAAATGGCTAAATGGTTCATGATCAATGGTGGACCCTTTAATATTTCGGCTATCCTGCATTTCACTTTTATTTTTAATACTAAAGAGAGAGGAAAAAATGTTTCGATAAAATTTGATGTGTTTCTGAAATCTGAAAGATTAAAAAAAAAAGTTTGAAAAAGTTTCCAGGAGTATTTTTTATTAACTGAGTAGGTTTTGTATTCGTACCTTTTTGTTGTTGTAGGTAGCTGCTGTTTTTTGTTTTGAAAAGTAACTATCCATACATGGTCCTAACAACGCTGTCCATCTGCTGTGATAGACAGCGTTCAATTATACTGGATGGCGGGATTTATGAACATGCTTTTTCAGAATAGAAAGAATAAATATATTCCTGTGCCTAAAATCATCGGGAATTCAAAAGTCAACGGTGAGCCATCGTCGATGGCCATATTGAATACACTAGTACTCGTTCTGTCTTAAAAAAAAAGATGAGTGTTTCACAGCCATCTTTATTTCGTATTCATGAAACAGGAGCTACGGTAGACGCTTGTGGTCTGTTTTGTAGCCTGCCTGTCCCGCAGTATGCTTCCCGTCTGGTGTCTGGTGGGCGAGTTAACATAATTAACTTTAAAAGTTAATTTAATTAAGCAAGGTCAAAAATGGTATCCTAAAGATAAATGAAAAAATCGAGGAAGACGGAAGAAACACTATAAGAGATTGCCTAAGGCAATAACCCCGCCCTTTAGTTAGGACATATATTATGTATATATTTATTTATTTTTTCTTTATTTATTATTATTTTTTTGTTTTGTTATATTGTATTTTGTATTTTCGTTTTTAATTATTTGTATTGTCTATGTCCTATTATCTAATAAAGTGTAAATAAAAAAAAAAAAAAATATGAACACGTGCTGTTCAAGATAGAATACAATGGAAGAAACTAGGAGAGGCCTTTCAGTATAAACAAAAAAAATCAGTATAAACTAAAATTTGAGAAGTTGTACTAGATGTACATGAGTATCAGAACATACCTGGACAGCTGTTTCGAGCTTATTTGCTCTCATCAGCAGGTATCTGGATTTCCATGCCATCAACTAACCTCTCTATTTTAATCAGTATAAACAAAAATGTGTGGGATCAGGCTAATGATCACGTGCAATGGTAGTCAAGTGGTTAACGCGCCCGTGCATGAATTTTTCCACATTAATTTCAGTTTATGACCACAAAATAATAAGACTCTGAGGGTTAGGTGGTAGAAAATGCTTTGAGCATTAACCTCGCCTGGTGGTTACCTTCTACTAAAGAGTGTTATTATTATTATTATTTATGAAGAAAGGCCCAGCGATGGTGGTTCTTCAGTGATATTTCAAATTAGAACCCTCGTGATGCTAGCTCACCAAGACACGGTGAGGTTAGTGTGGGTAGCTGAATGGTAAGTTTTCAGACCGACCTCAGTACATTGTTCAATAAGGCGGAGGACTTTTAACCTGGAGGTCGGGGGAGTCCCAATTTCAGTAAAAGTTTAGCAGCGTGAATTTGAGTTATTTGTTGGTTGTGAAGTTCTTTTAGATTGGTACTCTTATGACAAAGCAGAGCGCACTACAGAGCGACGTTTCAAACTCATTGTAGAAGCACCATATTTAATCAAAAAGATCATTGGTGTGGACTTTGTGTATTTCCTAATTTAGTAATATGATACCCACCCTCTAGTACCTATGTAGTTTGAAGCCCCAATTACACACAAACATGATAACTAATTTGGCTCTTTGTGCTGTGGTTAAGGCGCTAATCTGCTAATTTAGGTAGCGTGGGGATCCGTCGGTTCGCATCCCACCCATATGATAACTGGTAAGTTTCCAGCGCTTCAAGGGTAAATCCCCGTCTGGATGACCTAGTTAAAGAGATTTTCAGCAAAAAAAAGAAAGAAATTCACTGCGTCGGAATCTATAAATAAAATTGTTTGAATTGTAGAATACCTTTTACAATTATTATGATACGTGACATAATTTTCTAGCCCTTCTGGTTGTAACTGTCACATAGTACAGGGTGACAGTAAACTGATAAGAATCGACATAGTTTGCCAACCCCTTTGCGGCCAAAGGTTTCAATACCCATATCAATCCTTCCACCACAGTGTAACAAAAGCGCGCGATTAGCTCAGTGGTTAAGCACTCGCTTGCTATGCGGAAGGTCCCGGGTTCGATCCCCCGTGCCGACAAAAAATTCTTAATATTTTGTCGGCACGGGTATTCTTAATTTGGCTACAGTTGTTTGTAAGGGATACCTTTCGGTGCGCTCATGTCGACCCAACTCCTAATTTATTGGGAAGTATTGTGTCACTTCTCGCCCATCAGATAAGCCATACTACGGGATGGGCAAGCTACAACACAGACCACAAGCGTCTACAGTAGCTCCTGTTTCATAGCTACGAAATAAAAAAGCCTGTGAAACACTCATCTTTAAAAAAAAAAATCAAAAATACACTGATAAGAATCGACATTGTTTGCTTGGTGGTCACCTTCCAGTAGAGTGTTTTTATTATTTTGAATACAATGAAAATACAGAGTGGACAGCCTAGGGAAATACATAGGCAAATTTCTGGTCCACACAGTAGGTTAGGTATTCGCAACAATTTTTCTGAACATCGAAATTGAAAATCCGTAACTTGTTAGAAACTGCAGTGTTTATACCACGGGGTTTTTCCCTCTCCATAAAGTTAAAAGCTTTTTAAATCGACTTGTTTTTTAGACAGCTAGATACCTGTAGTAGTATACCTGTACCAGATGTACAAAGCTCTACTCTTAGCAAAGGCGGGTACATTAGCAAAAGGGGGAGAGAGAAAAAGAGAGAGAAAATGATTGAACAACACAATGAGAATCTTTAGAAGGTGGTGGGAAAATAGTCAAAGAGAGAGAGAGAAAGAAAGAGAGAGAGAGAAAAAGATTGAAATACACAATGAGACTTTTTAGATGGTGGTGGGAAAATAGTCAATGTACTTTTTCAAAAGAAAAACCATTAAATTAGAAAGGGGCGTAACAAATTTCACACTGCAAAACAACATTACTTTTGTTACATTGGAATTACTTCAATTTTTCTGCAAAATACTTAATGTACCGAGGAATCAGAAAGATGTAAAAAAACAAGAGAGTTCGAAACATTTTTGTACTTTATTATGTTAGTGAGTTTCTTGACCAATCTGTTTTTTAAGATAAACTATAGTTACACTAAATCTTAGGACAGACTAGTTTATCCTAAGATTTCAAATGCGTTCGGTAAACTGTAGGTCTAGGATTATCCATCCTTGTTGTCTTGGTAACTTTGTGAAATTTAGGGGCGGAATTTATAGACGTTTTTGTAATACCTCTGTTGTCCTAAGTCTCGGATTGCGTACTGTCTAAAATAGGGAAACCCGATGCTAAGCAATGACTTAAGTTAGAGATTTTTTCATTGAATTTCGCCCTAGGTCAAGGAAAAACTAGTATTTCAGATCGCACTTCTGATGAACAATAAGTTTCGCCGGACATGTCCAACACATGCTTTAAGCACACATGGATTCTTCTCCTTGTACATCATCTACCTCCTTAAGAGGAGGTAGATGATGTGACATAGTATGAAAATATGAATAAAAACAATTATTATTATTATTCTATAACTCAATTTATAGATTTATTTATTGTATAACAATCCTTTTCTTTTACGGCTATCTATATTTGTTTATTTCTGCAATAGTATTTTGTATTATAAAATGAAAATTAAGGAATATTAAGAAGAAAAAAATTGTTGCTGTTTTCAGAACAAACAAGCTAGGGAAACTAACAATGAGTCTCAAGATACTGACATAAACGAAGAAAAGAGATCCATCTATTCCCTATTTCCGTGAAAAGTATAGAAGAGAAAACTGGATCGTGTCTGGATTGTGGTTTGGTGTGTGAGGAACAGCATCATCATTCCTAAAACAATTTCCCATAACCAACAATATGTAACGGCGAAGACTCGAAGAACTCTGTCTAACAGTTATGAAAGATACCCTTCATATAATACAAAAACATTTTTGTATTCAAACCGAAAGAAGCTTACCAGAAAGAATGAACCTCACCAGAAAGAAGAAAAGGAAAAGAAAAAAAGTCTATGTATATAATGTCCTTGATTGATTTTAATGCTGTGTCCGACAGGCAACTACAATTTTGTAACAGTCCGTTAAAATAATATATTTTAATTGTAACTCTCTAAAGCCACGTCCCCACCTTGTTCAAAACTTCTCTGACCCCACCTAAATTTTCAACACACCCATCCTGCAGGCAGAATTGTTGATCAACACATCAGGTAGGATCGCGGCTTAAACTCATAAGAAATTTTTCAGTGAAAAAAGACATCATGAGAAAATTGGCACCTGAAATTTGTAATTTTTTATTTAAATTGAAAAACTCAGGGAGCATTTCAGATTGAGTTATTTTCGTGTTTTTCACCAAAAAATTAATTAATTCTCAACTTTATAGTCTTGTAAATTACATTGCAATTTTGAGTGTGGGTGTCTATTCCCTTCACTTAATTTTCCTTGAAAAACTCTCTTTAAGTCTGTTCGAGACAACTTGACACTCTTCATGTTATAAATTATTTAAACCTTACAGCACGAAGCTAAGTAGGCGGCTACAACGAGGACCCTGGGTCCATACTGTACCCTAGACCGTCGACTATACCCTGGACTCTGGGTCAATACTGTACCCTAGAAACTGGGGTAGAGCCAGTACCACGTGAATTTTACTTCCGAGAAATTTTTAATATTAGAAATCGGAAGTATTGTGTTCGTTTTTGCTCCGATTTCAATTTTTTTTTTTTTTCATATTTCTGGACGTTTCATAACCTCCTGAGCAACTTTGGTTATGTGTCCATCTGTCGGTTCTTCGGTCTGTTAAAAGTATTCCTTGTAACGCGCAAATCTCAGAAACTACTGAACGGATTTTGATGAAGTTTTGCACACACATAGGAGACGTTCTGTAGATGGTCCCATTTTAAATTCATCAAATTGGTACTAGCGGTTCTGGGTGAAAAAGACCATGCGCCTGACCACTAGCTTTTTACTTAAACGCTTATATCTCGTGAACGGTGCTCCCAATTTTGATGTTTAAGAAAATCCGAAATTTTCGACAAAAAAATCAAAAAATAAGGACCACGACTTGCCGATACAGATTTTTTTGCTGAATCTAGAATGTAGAAAAAACGATATTCTACCATACAAATCAAATTTGAAGAAAATCGGTTCAATCGTTTTTGGACAATAATTTTGATATAAAATCTCAAAATTGGCACGTGTATACAATGTGAAACAAACCCGAGGAAGTATTGTGTCCATAATTGCAGTGTTTTTATATTGTTAGAAAAGATTCGTATCATGTTGGCCAAATTATATGTATACATAGTTATTTTAATTGGCCACATAATAAAATCAAATTTTTCATTCAAAGTTATTTTAACTCCAACAAACATCACGACACAACAAAATTAAGAGTATACTCAATAACTACTTTAATACGTTACACTGACTGCCAAATTTTCGTTGCTGACACTGCTGTTCAAAATTTCCCTTGCTCATGTTCAAAATTCTACTTGCTGATCAAAATTTTCCTTGCTGATGTTAAAAATTATTCTTGCTGATGTTCCAAATTCAACTTGCTGATCAAAATTTTCCTTGCTGATGTTCAAAATTCTACTTGCTGATCAAAATTTTCTTTGCTGATGTTCAAAATTCTACATGCTGATGTTCAAAATTCTATTTGCTGATGATCAAAATTCTTCTTGCTGATGTTCAAAATTCTACGTGCTGATGTTCAAAATTTTATGTGCTGCTGTTCAAAATTCTCCTTGCTGGTGTTAAAAATTCTACTTGCTGATGTTCAAAATTCTACGTGCTGATGTTTAAAATTCTACTTGCTGATGTTCAAATTCCACGTGCTGATACTCAAAATTCTACTTCCTCATGTTCAAAATTCTACTTGCTGATGCTCAAAATTTACCTTGCTGATGTTCAAAATTCTACGTGCTGATGTTCAAAATTCTACTTGCTAATGCTCAAAATTCTCCTTGCTGATACTCAAAATTCTACTTGCTGAAGTTCAAAATTCCACATGCTGATGTTAAAAATTTCACGTGCTGATGTTCAAAATTCCACGTGTTGATGTTCAAAATTTCACGTGCTGGTGTTCAAAATTTCACGTGCTGGTGTTCAAAATTACACGTGCTGATGTTCAAAATTCCAAGTTTTCAAAATTGGATGGTATGATGACACTGCTTGCCAAACACCACAACACTAGTATCAAAATTCACAGCAAATAAGGAATTCATGAGACATAGCAAACAAGACATTCCAGATGGCAACATTTGCTTTTGGTGGAAATGTGGTGAAGGATGGGAAGCAATCTAGAATCTCCTGGACTCATACCTTTCCAATACTCCCACCCCACTCTTCCTGATGCAAAGTGAAGTCAAGAAAATAATGGCGTACCTAGCCCAAAGAATCCAAACTTTGCTGAAAACAAAGTCTTCTGAAACCTGTAGTTCCAATCCCGGCAGATTCTTTGACTCGTAATTGGCATTTGCCAACTAAATAAAACATCCTAGGTACAGAAATCCTTGTGTTTCTATTATTTCTTAACAGATTTTAATCTCATACTCCTTTCTTTTTTTCAATATGTTTTATACTTTATTTTGTACAATTAAACTTAACGCAACAAATTAACATATATACCCCCCGTCAAAAGTTTTAGACACCTGGTCTAAAACTTTTGACTGAGGGGGACTTGTGTTGACTGAGAGGGTGTGTTGACTGAGGGGGTATTTCTTACATGCATATCTCGAAACGTTCCATCTAGGTATATTAAGGGTCGATTCATAAAATCTCTCGACCATTGTCTGTCCCTGAAAGCTTCTTCCCGTTCTACATCTTGCCAGTGGAAACTTTCAAGTGTAATGTCATCTCTGATCATGTCTGTGTACCTCTTTATATGTCTTCCTCGGGGTCTAGTTTTATTTAGTTGTAGATCAAACATTTTCTTTGGTATTCGTTTCTAGTCCATTTTTCTCATGTGATCATACTATTTCAACCTACTTGTTCTTAACTTTTCTTCAGGACATTCTACTTTTCTTTTGGTTGAAGGCAGAATAAAATCTTTTAAAGACACCCAGGTCATCATGACTTGGGGTTTAGGATTTCCACCCACTAAAAACTCACCTGCTCAAACTGTTCAAAGAGCTAACCGCACCTGGAACCGAAAAATATCATTACTTCAAGTGCGGCGCTGTAGGACCCTACTGATTTCGTTGTAGAGCTCTCCCATTTCTCTCTTTTATCACTATTATCTCTCTCATCATTTTCTCTATACATTCCCACTTTTCTTTGCTCGCCAACATTTTCTCTATTACATTCTCTACACTTAACACTATCCCTACCATTGTATAACACTGTTCTCTCTGGACCTTAAACTTCTCACACACAAAAAAGGACATTCTACTTGTATTTTCTTTTTTCTTCCTGTATTTCTTATTCTATCTAGAGCCAGTAACGGTTGTGACTACTGCCCGTAGTCCAGAGATCCCGGGTTACATCCCCGGTTGGAGCAGACTTTTCGAGAAAAAAAAATATTTTTCCTCCAAACACGTGAGGCTGGCATTTCCGGCCCTACCGACCCCAATAGTAATAGATACCGATAATGCATCCTTGGGTCGCGGTCGGCTAGACTTCTCATTTTCTGTTCTCCATAAGAACCACTACGTTAAATTATCTCTTTTTAATTCTTTAAAAATAGCACTGTCTATTAGATTTATATATTTATCATTCCCAGTTAGTGGTATCCCGCCTCTTGCTCCTTTGACCGACTTGGGCTCTTGCCCAAGTCGGTCAAAGGAGCAAGGAAATAAGACTTAAGTTCTGAGTTTGTAAAGGAAACATTCCAACATGCAACAAGGAACAAAAGAGAGAGGACATTAGAAGAAAGAGAGAGGGGAGGCTATTAATAAGTATACTGTTGCACTTAGGTGAATGAATGAAAGGCGGGGCCATAAATTGATTTCAATAATTTTTTTGGGGGAGGTCACAAATAACTAATATATTTTTTCGTAAGGGAGGGATGAATTTGGGAACTGAATTATTTTTGGGGAACGACTTGGCGGGACTTTTTTTATGTCACGAAGTGATATTTTTTGGGGGATACCTATGTATGTATATTACACGAGCATAATACACCCTATGATTGCGCCTTATCAAATACTTCCCGCAACACGAACCAGCGCCAAGGTAATCAAATTAAAAAAGAAAATGGGCGCGCTGAATTTATTGAGGTTTGGTCGACTAGTAATTACTCTAGTAACTTTGGTATGGCTATGTACACATTTAATACATTTAATCAGTTTAACCTTTGTTTAACTTCAACATTGGTATATGTGTATATATATTTATACATATATACGCTGTAGAACAATAACTTTAGTATTTAACATCCTTTGTTAATCCTAACTTTTGGATGGCAGCATAGCATTGTACCACTACAACGTTTCTTTAACTACAAAATTAGTAGAAAATGTAACCTTTGTATGTATGTTTAACTAATAGCTTCATGTGTATACCTATTATCTTTCAGTAACTATTTAACCTTACCGACTTACAGACCTCAGTAACTTGATCTACATATAAGGCCGCGTATTTTTTTTTTATTTTTTTTTTAAGCTTTATTAGGAGGACAAACAGGCAACAGTATAAAATTAAGAAAAGAAAGAAAAAAAAAAAAAAAAAAAAAAAACAAACAAACAAATGACAAAATAAGTAAAAAAGAAAAGAAAATAACAATAATGTCCTACCTAAAAGGCGGGTACTTGTAACCTAGAGGTTGGTGGTTCAAGTCCCGGTTTCAGCGTAGATATAGTAAAGAGAGTTCTAGTAGTTCTGATATGTAATATCACGTTTTTGTTGTAATATCACGAAAGTGATTAACACAAAACACATATATGATAACTTGATATTATTTAACCTTTGTTTAGTTATAGATTTTTGTATAAATACAACCTTTGTTTAACAAACAATAATCTCATTATGGCGTGCCGGTGATAACCACATCGACCTAGAGTCGGAAATGGTAGCGAACAAGAAAAACAATTTGATTTTCACTCGGATAAAGCTTTATTATTTGCTTACGAAACTTTCAACTCCATTGTCTATCTCTTTCTATTTAACTCTCTCTTTATCTATTTCCTTCTCTCTACTTCTCTTGTTCTTCCTCTATATCTCTCTCCTCTCTCCCTCATTTTTCCTTTTCTCTCTCCCTATCTTTCTCTTGCTCCTCCTCTCTATGTCTCTCCTTCCTCCCTCATCTTTCTCTCTCGCTTTCCTTCTCTTGCTCCGCCTATCTATCTCTCTCCTTCCTCCCTCATCTTTCTCTCTCCCTCTCCTTCTCTTGCTCCTCCTCTCTATCTCGCTCCTTCCTCTCTCATCTTTCTCTCTCCCCTTCTCTTGCTCCTCCTCTCTATCTCTCTCCTTCCTCCCTCATCTTTATCTCTCCCCTTCTCTTTGCTCCTCCTATCCATCTCTCTCCTTCCTCCCTCATCTTTCTCTCTCCCCTTCTCTTGCTCCTCCTCTCTATCTCTCTCCTTCCTCCCTCATCTTTATCTCTCCCCTTCTCTTGCTCCTCCTATCTATCTCTCCTTCCTCCCTCATCATCTTTCTCTCTCCCCTTCTCTTGCTCCTCCTATCTATCTCTCTCCTTCCTCCCTCATCTTTCTCTCTCTCCTTCTCTTGCTCATCCTACTATCTATCTCTCTTCTTCCTCCCTCATCTTTCTATCTCCCTCTCCTTCTATTGCTCCTCCTGTCTATCTCTCTCCTTCCTCCCTCACCTTTTTCTCTTCCTCTCCTTCTATTGCTCCTCGTCCCCTACATTCTGTTTTCGAACACTTATTTTGCTATTAAAATTTTCGCAACAGTATAGTTCTGTTTGTTTGTGGTTACTTTCTTAGTTATTCTCTTTTTGTTTACTTTTGTCTGGGTTTGTGCTCTTTGGCGTTGCATTGCAATCACAGAATAGAAACGCCATCTCCTCTATTCGCAGCTTTTAATGTTCGATTTATTTCCGATTCCGACATTTCGCTATTCGTTTTTAACTTTTCTCCATGTTTCCTTAAGGTCACATGATTTTGAAGCTTGCTCCAGCTTCAAATACGACATTTTTTTGTTGTGTTTGTCACTTTCATGACATATTATCTCAACTACTCAAACTCGCTTTACTAAATGTACGCTAAAACCGGGACTTGAACCACCGACCTACAGGTTACAAATCCTATCAAGCTATTGAGGTCGGCGAATACGACAAATTGCCCAAGCACAAACGAAATTGCGCCATAATGTGACCATTTATAATGTCTTGGCGACATGACTTTTGTGTTTTTGGGCGAAATTAATCGACATTTTTCTTATTCCTCCAACGTGGACTGAGGTCTGGATCTCTAGAGTCTACACCTTGCGTAATGTTTTGAAATAGGGAAATGTAAGTTCAGACTTGACCTATTGTCCTCAATTTTGTCTATTCATTTCGCCTCAAGTGTGACTATAATCTATAATTTCAAATCCAGACGATTTCGCCTAGTCTATTATTTCAAATCCAGACGATTGAAAGCATAAAAGTTGTCTAGATTTGACAAATGTCTCCCTTCGAGCCAAATCTAGACAAAGCTATACTTTGAAATAATTTGAAGATAAAAGAACACCTGGCTTTTTTGTTTTATAAAAAGCACTTGGCCTTTTTTTCAAAGTAAAATGAAAAAAATATTTCATCTTCAAAATATTTCACTGTTTATTTGTTTTACCAAGAGTTGTGTATAATCATGAGTTTTTCCTGAGAACTTATACATTTCAAAAAATTATACTGTTGAACATAACATAACTACAAGTAATCTGTTTTGGTTGATAGATTCTGTTGTTGTTTGTTTTTTTCTCTCAGACAATAAAAATATCAATCCACTGTGGAGAGTCACTCTCTGCTGACGATATTTTCCTCATATCTACGTTATTTACAACCCTTTTGACATTGATGGCTTCAGTGGGGTCACAGTCCTAGACGGCACATTAAAAATGTATAGCAGTGGATAGCTTTTTTTTGACACGTAAACAGAAATCAGTATAAGTCATCTATGTATTTAGTAATCTTAGGTGAGGCTTCCAGTGTGACTCATTTGTTAGTTTCTAACTCAACTTGAAGTATGTGTATTGTACTACTTAACGATTTGTGTTTCACTAGCTGTTTCACCCGTGCTTCGCTACGGTTATTTTATTGGATCAGAAAATCCCGATATCTTGAAAATGGTTATAGATATTTTAGTTTTGATAAAATTCTAGGTAGTTTGACGGTGGTTTAAGGGGGGGGGGGGTAAACTCTCATGAAAATTTCAATATCTGTTACCGTTTGGCCTGTGGTATTGTAAACAGACCACCCCTAAGAGGACAGAGTCACACATTCCTGATTGCTGCCAAGCTTGGAGGCTGCTTGAGGAGTTCAGCCTACCCGACGAAGAACTCAGGTCAACCTGAAGGCGGCAGCTGTACTCTGCCCACGCTTGTGGCCGTATACCCCCTCTTGTCAAGCTGGGCCTGCCCACAGGGCCCATGCTGAGAGGGCGTCAATGTGGTCACTGGTGGGATAGCTCCCACACACACCACTTCCCAGAGGCGGCCAGAGCACACTCATCCGTTAAGTGGGGTCTGAATTAAGTAGGGCTCCGCTGGATGAGTGTAAAGCCCGTGCCGTCCCGAAGTAGGGAGATTTGTTGACCGTCACTCTGGCGGAGTGGCTTCTGACGACCCAAAAACATTCCAGACAAGCGTACCGTTGTCTGCCGTGTGGACGGTCGAGGCTTAAGTGCCAGGTACATCCCGCAAGGAAAGCTCCACACGTCAAAGGGTCTTGTTCCCCGAGGACATAGTCACTTAGTCAGCCCGACACGCACAAATTCGTGTTTTATATACAGCGAAGATCAATTTCCTTTTCATTCCCCTGGCCTTCGAAACCCTCGGCCCGTGGGGAGCATCCGTACAACTTCTGGTCAAAGAGGCGGGACGACGTTTGATTGAAGTGACAGGCGACATGAAATCTGCATTTTATTTCAAACAGAGTATCTCTCTCTGATTGTAAAAGTGTTTAAACTTCACTCTTGTAACAAAATAAAATACTTTCCTTATTATAGGATAAGGAAAGTAAAAATTGGGGCGCTTATACTTTAAGATCAATATCATTCGAGACAAGGAATTTATTCTCCATTCGCTGGGAACTCACAAATCAGCTATGAACTTCACCCAGCCTGGGTTGGACCGGAAATTGGTTGGACTGGTTGAGAGTTCAAATTTGAGTGGTCACTCACCAAATTCTGAACTCGCTGGACGTTGCTTGACGTCAGTGATGGAACCAGAACTGGCGTATTCAGCGCACCAGCAACGCTCACTGATTAACGCTAAAAGGCGATAATAATTTATTCCAAACATTAAGTTACCAATCATTCTAGAGCGCACGAATAGCTCAGTGGTTACGCACTGGCTTACCATGCGGAAGGTCCCGGGTTTTTACCCCAGCGCCGACAAAAATTTGTATTCATTGGTTACAGTTGTTTGTAAGGGATACCTTCCGGTGTGCTCGCACATCAGAGGGGAGGCATACTACGGGATGGGTACTTGGGTAGGCTACAACACAGCTTCTACAGTAGCTTTTCTACAGTAGCTTCTACAGTAGCTCCTGTTTCATGGCTACGAAATAAAAAAGGCTGTGAAACACTCATCTTTAAAATAAATAAAAAATCTGACGGACCAATCTACAACAGTATTTACATTAAACACGTTATTTATCTATATTCATATTTTCAAAATAATATTCCGGAACCAACACACACGACGAACATGCTCAAAGCTATTCTCCTAAAAACGTCAATCAGAAGTCGAAAAAATTGCCGGTCAATTAAATATTCAAAAAAATGTGGTCAATAACAAAGTCATAAATTATGTCAATACTTAGAGATGATATTTTATTTATGTATAATATAGTTCTTGGAGACTGATTCTACAAGGTAAAATGCAACGCATGCATTCATATATGCATCTGAGTATATCACTAAACCATTGTATTAATAATAATAATACATACTCTTTAGTGGAAGGTAAACACCAGGCGAGGTTAATGCCCAAAGCATTTTGTACGACCCAACTCTCAGAGTCTTATTATTATGTGGTCACAAACTCAAATTAATGAGGAAAAATGCATGCACTGGATGGAATTCGAACCATCTTATCCCTACGCAACTGCGCTCCTTATTTGAAATCACGATAAATCGAAATAATGCTTCTGTCCCGTGAATTTCAAGCGGAATTCTACTGTAGAATTCCGCTGTCTGTCCCGGTAGCTCAGTGGTAAAGGCGTCACTCTGTGAATCCATAGATGCCAGAGGTCGTGGGTTCAAAACCTAAACGGGACATGACAAGTTATATATCTTGGGCTTACGGCTGGTATAATGGGACTGAATGGTCCTAATGGGACAGTATAAGGCGATATTATTATTATTATTATTATTATTATTATTATTATTATTATTATTGCGCAAACCTCCCCCAGTCAGCACAAACCTCTCTCCCTGTGATAAAGCAGCAGAGAAAGAACTCATCAGAACTATGATATTTTTCTTAGAAACGTGAAGTGCTTTCAGAGCAGATTATCTCGGATGTACAGGATCCAAGGAGATGAGTCAGCACTTAGCTTTCCATTGCGTGATGCCGACCTCAGTAGCTCGACGGCGGCGGACTCGTAGCCTGGAGGTAGGTGGTTCAAGTCCCAAGTTAAACCAAGATTTAATCAAGCGTGTTTGAATAGTTGTGATGCCACGAAAGTGATTAACACAAATATGCAAGTCCCAAGATTTAATCAAGCGTGTTTGAATAGTTGTGATGCCACGAAAGTGATTAACACAAATATGATAACTTTTTTTGTTCTTTTCTTACACGTTCGTTACCAAGCCAATTTTTTCAAGTTTTACGTAGGGACCAGGCGGTAAAGTTGCTGTTGCATCCTGGGGCCCAATTTTGGTCCCCAGGTTTTTTTTTTGCATATTTGGCATCGTATTTGTACAAGAATCGATCCTATATCTGTTCTAATACTAACAACCTACCTCCAAAAGGCCATATATGGATGTCCGGTCCCTCATTAAAATTTTGATAACAACCACATGTGTGTTTTCGGTCCCAAAGAAAAACACAAAAACATCCACATATGGCCGTTCGGTAACGAACGTGTTAATTGATACATTTCGGTGCGCTCGTGTTGAATCAGCACTTAAAAATAGAATAATAGAATAGAATATACCTTGTTTATACTGCCGGGGTAAGACTGAATAGTCCCTTTATTCCAGCAGTCAAACAGGTCTTATATATTTTATATATGATAAATGAGAAGTATTGTGTCACTTCTCACCCATCAGAGATCAGAGGGGTGCATACGCAATACGCATACTACGGAGACCTGAAAGCTGTGAAACAATAATTTAAAAAATTAATTTGCTCCAGATAACAGAATTTGTTACATGCCACATGATTGATGCCTTCAATGGGAATTATGTATTTAGAACAGTAAACGCCACACCGAAAAAAAAAAAAAATGTTGATTTTTTTAATACCTATCTTTCCTTTCTTCAGACTCAGTATACTAGATTAAGAAGAGTAATGGATTCTACAATACAAAAAATAAACACCTTCTTCTATACGGAAATATTTAATTTTACAAAATTCTATTAACAGCTCTCAAATGCAAGCAAATGGGAAATCGCTGAAGCTTCTCACGAAAATGAAAAGCAGTTTCCATAATTCATCAAGCTGCAACTTTCACGTAGCTAGGAAATGAGGATGGATTTGTGAAGAAGAGAGATCTTGAATAACGGTAAGTAATATACAATTATACAGTACATCACTAAATAAATGAGCAAATATATCTTGTTTAAATTAAAAACCTTTATTAGAATTGATGAATGCTTCAAATGAAAGGGCTTGTTATAGACCTTTGTTGTAAAATAAACATCTACTCGTATAATACAATACTTTCCTTGTAGGATAAGGAAATTAAATTAAAAAAAAAAATTAAAGGGTTAGACTCTAGCCCCCCGACTGCTTTTGCCCCCCAACTGCTCAAAATGTACTCGTTGCCCCCCCCCCCTAAGCGACCCCCAGGGGACGATATCGCCCACGTTGCTAGAGTGTTTTGATCACTTGGAATAAGAGAATTTCTGTAGAACGCAGTATCACTACTGACGAATGCTACAACTCAATGCGACGTAAATAATAATAATAATATGAATGTTTGCTACCGTGGAGACATCTTTCTTTACCATAATGCTCACGACAGCAATATTTCAAAACGACTTCAGACAAATCTATAGAGTCCCAGTCAGCAGCTCAGATCACTTTTGTTTTGAAGTAAGCAACTCAGATCACACTTGTTTACAATAAATTGGAGTGGAGTTCATTGATTATGCCTTTTAAAATTCCTATCAAATTTTAAGAAATATTTACACTGGACACGGAAGGAGCCCAGAACAATGGTTCTGAGCGTCCAAAGGGTTCACCCATATCAATCCTTCCACAACCATGATGACATCACACAAATGGACTCTGAAAGTATAGTAAGTATTGATGATTTTTTGTTTGTTAAATGTGTTTTTTTTTTAGTTTCTAGAACTTAGTATGTTGTTTAGAAGGTTCTGTAAATAACAATGTTGTTACTTATGAAGTTATGACAATCGATTGAATTATAGGCACTCTTTTATACAGTCGAACCTGATTTTAGGAGAACTGAAGGGACCGCAAACTCGTATTCTTTTATATCCAGGTTTCTCTTCTAAAGTGGTTCATTTCCCCTATAGAGTTAAATTTACTCTGGAATTTTCTCTTATGTATATTTGGGTTCAACTGTACTATACTGCCCAAGTAGGACTAATGAGTCCACTTAATCCTGCCGTTGTTGTTGTCATTACTAAGTGGTCAAGTATCAAATATAAGAGGAGAAAAGTTCATGCATTCCGTGGGATCAGAATCCACGCATCTGTAGAGTGTCCTAGCTTTCAGTACGAATCGACAGTTGATGCACCATTATTTGGTCAAAAACTATTATTGATGGCCTTATGGTATACATTATACAAGATGGTTATTAAGGACATACATAGCTGAAATAATGATGTTCTTGAAATCTGTTTTGCATCCAATGAATATTTTTTACAAGTACTTAGATAAGTTTATACTACATTTTTCAAAGTACTTCGAAAAAAAAAAAAATAGGTTTATTACATTGGATGCGAGTAAGAACTTAAGATTATAAAAAATGTCAGCCTTCTTTCACGAAACAGAAAAATGCAACTTACACGTAATGAAAACAGAAAGTCTATGTCAAACAAAACAATTTTTTATGTCCCAAACTTTACTCATTTTAAATTTAGTTTTCATATTTTATGAAACTTCCCATCCTTCTTTTGTGTATTCTGAGAATTTCAGGATAAATAGAGTACCATAACTTTCAGGGTTCTTTTGATATATTTTTCAGGTTCTCATCTTCTCTATTTTAATTTTAATTTTCGTCTTTTTCAAGGTTTTCTCGTCTCTTTTTCAGGATTTTCTCATTAATTTTCAGGGTTTTATCATCTATTTTCCGGGAAAGAGCCATTCATAACGTGAGCAATATTTGTGCACGAAAGTTTTATTCAGCCCATGGTTTCGACTTTTTACTTCCTTGACCTACTTGGGTGTGTTAATTCGATCAGCTTTTTATGGAGTTGAAAATACTTTTCGACCGTATGAAAAAGTTTTTCAACCTATTACGTATGCACCGATTGCACGGTACATGATTTTCCACCCTAATTATAATCAGGGTTATTCAGGATGTGTGAATACTGAATATGGGTATTAGAATTTGAAATTGCACACACAAAACTTTACTTTTAGAACTTTAGGCAGTCCGTTGATGTAGGACCGAAATACTGGATGTTTATAATATACACAACTAGAGGGCGTGGCCCGCTTTGCGGGCCGAGGCATGGCCGTGAAAGCAAAAAATCCTTTTTCGCCAATGGCAGGTGTTGTAGTGGGAATTTCGAAAAATCCCGTCTTATTGCACATCTAGATTATAAGACAAAGCTACCTACCAAATTTCAGTATCCTAGGACTTACGGTTTGGGCTGTAGAGCGATGATCAGTCAGTCAGTGGTCAGTCAGTGACTTTGACATTTATAATAATAATAATGCGAGGTGTACGGGTACATTTATTGACGGTACAATACCTTTATACAAATTATAAACAAGTCATAAACATTAAATTCCAAAAGAAGAATGGTAAACAAACAATTTACATCGGTGGAAAATTTAAATATAAAAAATGTAAAATATGAAGAAGATAAAGCAGCAAAATATGTTCAAATATCATTTGCATGTCTCATCATTCGGTTGAGAGGGGCATAGTAGGTGTAATTGGTTGCACATTTGTTGACATAAAATGTTTTTTTACCTCTCAAACGGCGATGACAATCAAGTGTGACAAGTCCCAATAGCTTGGGACTGTCTACTTCACCATTACACAATTTGATGAAAAAGTTGTCCTCTGCTGCTAGCCTGCGATCCTGAAGACTGGAAAACTCATAAGAAGAATGAGGAAAACGATACCGAAAGTAAGACAAGAACTTTTTTTGAACACGTTCAAGGGTAGATATATGAGTTTCGTAGAAGGGAGACCAGATAACACAGCAATACTCGAGGATCGATCTGATGAGGGCTTCGTAGAGTATGCTGAAAGCTTCAGAAGATAGATCTTTAGAATTTCTCACAACATAACCCAGCAACCGGTGACAGCGCATTGCTAAGTTATTAATATGAGAGGAGAAACTCAATTTGTCATCACAAAGAATGCCCAGATCTTTGATCTCGTGAACATTTGACAAAGAAGTAGATTCGATGGAATAGGTGAAATCGAAGAGGTTGTTATTACGAGAGAAAATCATCACTGAGCATTTATGAAGAGATAGCTGTAAACCATTAGCTGATAGCCATTGGTAAAAACTATTCAAATCATGTTGAAGAAGAAGGCAGTCGTCAACTGACCGAATGGCTTTATACAGTTTGACATCATCAGCAAACATGAGCAGCATCGAAGAACGAATGAATTTAGGTAAATCATTAAAGAAGAGGCTGAACAATAGAGGACCAATATGGCTACCTTGATGTTGCATCGTAAAAAAATTTTGATGTTGCATCGTAAAAAAATAGTATATTTTTTTAAATCTATTTGCTCTAGATTTTTTTAACTAATTATTCAGGGGGGTAGAATGAATTGAGTTGGTCAGCCACAGACACTAAAATGGGTCATAAGGCAAATATTTACATTAACAACATTCCTCGTTTGATGTCCACCCTTAAGCAAGTTTTATATAAAAAAAAAAAAAAAAAAAAAAAAAAAAATCAATTTGTATGTAAATATTCTACGATGTTTACTGTAGATAAAACTTTATCGAATTTGTTTATGAATAACATACCGTTATACCACTAATCGTGTGAGATTAGTACAGCTACTATTATGGATATTATGACGTCATCAATTACTACTAATTCGGATACCTTGACCCCTACCCCTAACAGAAATTACACCAAACACCACTAATCCTGTGAGATTAGTACACCTACAATTATGGGTATTATGACGTAATCAATTACTGATTCGGATACCTGGGGGTTGGCCTCCCCGTAGCATATCGCAATACCGCTAATCCTCGGTGAACGAAGTAATAAGCTCCAGATTCACTCAGCCGGGGATGAAATATTGTTGTTGAAGCTATATGGAATAGATTTTTGTTCATTTTTTAGCGAATTAAATTGATTCTGTTTATAAAATTTTCTATAGAAGGGATTGAAAAACTGGAAATCTGGGGAAAAGGGTACATAGGTGTGGGGAAAAGCTAACCCTGTCTGGAAATACTGACGAATCTTGATGTGCAATACACAAGTCAACCAATACACAAGTTCAGAAAAAATAAATATAATAAAAATAATAATATTATAACTCTCTTAAGTAAAAGTTAACCACCGGGGAAGGTTAATGTTCAAAGCATTTTCTACCATCTAAACCTCAGAGTCTTATTATTATGTGGTCACAAACTCAAATTAATGAGGAAAAATTCATGCACTCGGTGGGATTTGAACCAACGGATCCCTAAGCTACCTGGATTACCAGACTAGCGCGTTAACCACTTGACTACAGTAAAAGAAAGCCAGGACCCCAGATCAAAACGATTCCTGGTAGAAAGAATTTCACTGGAAATACAGAGGGAACTCATCTCTTGATGAAATATTTTACTTGTAAAAATAAAAAAGTACACAAATACACTCACACAAAATATACAATAAATAAAGAGGTGCTATATTAAACTGTTAGCGTAATGGGACTTCTTGTCTCGAGCCGACAATCTAAAAAAGCACCACTATACACTCATTTAAAACTGAGTTTCATGTACTTTTCAAAGTTTGGTGTGTGTTTGGTTTCAATTTGCGGTTGGTCTTGAGGTACTCAATAGGTAAATTTACAAATGGTTTTAAATTCCACATGCACTTGATTAGAACAGTTTTGGATTTAGTTGGGTGGAAGAGATTGCTATGTAGGCAATTACTGCGCCCTTTAGTTAGGGCATCTATATATTTTATCTATATTATTTTTTTGTACATTTTGTTCTAAATTTTGCTTTTTAATTTTTATCATAACTTGTTTGTACACATGTCCTATTAAAAAAGAATTAAATAGATAATAATAATAAAAACAGTAAGGGCTGAATCATGAAACAGGTCTTCAAGTGGAAATTTCAACCAATCACAGCGCACTAAATTTCCAACTAGTGGGCGTGGGGATAGTGAGCCAGCGTGAATGGCGCGTTGAATGCACCAGTTCTCGTAGGATCACCCAGGTTAAGGAACGTCCAGCGAGGTGAAGACATGGTGATGCTGGCATTCTCGCCCAACCCAGGCTGGATGAGGTTAATGTGGTTAGCAGGGTTGTGAGTTTCCTTAGAAAAAATACCTTTGTACATGTTATCCTGTTATTAAATAAATAAATATTTTTAAAAAAAACCAAATTAAAAAAGGGGATATTGTGTCCACTAAGAATAAATCGAAGCCTGTTTCATAATTCGGTCCTAAAGGGTTGAAGCACGCGGATACGAGAGTACTTATACGCGCAAAACTCTCGAGTTAAAATTAATCATTCCAATTTTCCACGGCTTCTGTGGAAATTTGAGAGAGAAAAAGTGTATAAAACATTTTCAAAGTTATTAATTCCGCAAATGCGAGTAAAAAGAACGGAGAATTAAATTTTCTTTTGAGAACAGAATTTTCAACATTTATTTGAAGATGCTCTCAATGAAAATGATACTCCAAACATCGGGCTATGTGGTGAAATCCAAAGAACAACCTCAGGAAAAACATGGAAATTAAAAATTGTAAAGACGAAGGTTGTTCGCCTTGTTAGAGCGCTGTAAATTCATAAAAAAGCTCTAACTAATAATAATAATACTCTTTAGTGGAAGGTTACCACTTAATGCTCAAAGCATTTTCTACCACCTAACCCTCAGAGTCTTATTAATATGTATGTATGTATGTGTATGATTTTATTTGTGGTGAAGCACAAGACCTCTTCACATTTTTTATGGGTAGCGCAACATTACTAAGAGCCTCCTGTACTTTTCGAATTCAGAGCAGAAGAATTCCTGCCCCGCTGGGACTCGAACCCAGGGCACCATGCGTGCAATGCCTAGCGCGCTAACTCACTCTGCCACGGTGACTACTCCACGGAGTCTCATTATTATGTGTCACAAACTCAAAGTAAAGAGGAAAAATTCATGCACTGAGTGGGATTCGAACCAACGGATCCCTACGCTACCTGGATTACCAGACTAGCGCTTTAACCACTTGACTACCAGTGCACTCAATAAAAGATCATTATTTAATATTATAACTACGCCTGAAAAAAATATAGACAAACAAGGTCTACCCAACCCTAATGTTTTAAAATTAAGACCTAGTAAAAACTAAATTACTTCTTTTTTATACTCAGAATATGAGCAGCAGATGGAAAAAAACAGGCTGGTTAATAGGATTGAGATTTTCAGCAGCTTTTTAGCGCGAGTTCGAGAAAAAAATCTGGAATAATTAGAGTAGAAATGGAAAAGATGAAAGTGATATGGAGCGCGAGGAGAGAGGAAGAAAGAAGATTGATAGAGAGAATGAAAGATAGAGATACATAATGTAGAAGATAGAGATAGGAATGAAGAAGGGAGGAGGAGGAGAGAGAGAGAGGAGTTATGGAGAGGGAAAATAGAGAGAGTGAAAGAAAGTGATAGTAGATAGAGGAATAGGAATAAGGAAGAGAGGGAAGAGGGATGGATGGGAAGAGAAAGAGGTAGAAATTATGGAGTGAAAGAGAGAAAAGATAATAAGGAAAGATAAGGATGGAGCGAGAATGAAAGAAAGAGATGCATAATGTAGAAGATAGAGACAGGAATGAAGGAGGGGGAGGAGGAGGAGGAGGAGGAGAGAGAGAGGGAAAATAGAGACAGAGATGAAAGAAAGTGATAGTAGATAGAGGAATAGCAAAAAGGGAGAGGGGAAGGAGAGATGGATGGGAAAAGAGAAAGAGGGACGGATTATGGAGGGAAAGATAGAGAACATACGAAGGAAAGAGAAGGATGGAGAGAGAATGAAAGAAAGACATACAAATGTAGTAGATAGAGATGGGATAGGAATGAAGGATTAGAGATAGGTGGGGAGGGAGGAAGGGAGGGAGGGAGAGAGAGAGAGTGAAAAAAAATAGAGAGATAGAAGATAGAGGGATAGGAATAAGGGACAGAGGGAGGATGGAAGGATGGGAAGAGAAAGAAAAGTGAGAAAGAGGGAGGATTTATTGAAGGAAAGAGAGAGGATATACGGAGGAAAGAAAATAATGGGAGAAAATGAAAGAAATAGATAGTAAATATGAATAAGTAGAGGGAAAAGAGAGTTGGGAAAAGAGAAGGAGAGAGGAGTTACTGAGGGAAAGACAGAGAGAGAGAGAGAGAGAGAGGGGACGGGTTAGGGGAGAGTGACAGGGAGAGACAAATGAGGAAAGCATAATAAATACTCGAGAACAAAGGAAGGAAATCTCTCTAAGGTAAGAGAGAGATAGAGAGAGAAAAAGAAAGAGAGAGGGAGAGATGGGAGGGTATATTTCACACACAATTAAGCCGACATCAGCTTCGTAATAATCTTTACACAGCTAAAGCAAATACAGGGGCGTCTCGTTGAAACTTTCACCCGATCAAAGAACAAAAATTCCAGGGGTGGAATTAAAAGACGTTTATGTAATACCTCTGTGGAGCTAAGCCTAGATTTTACGTATTGCCTTAGATGCGGAAAACTAATGTTAAGTCATGACTTAAGATTTTGATTTTGTGTATCAATTTCGTCCAATAGGTAGATGTTTATATTTAGAGAGAAAATGTAAAGAGGTTATTTCCCTTGTAGAGAAGTAAATTTGACCTGGAAATCGTTCTCTATCATCAAGTTCAAGATTGCTATTCAAAGAACTTACCATATTTGTGTTAATCACTTCCGTGATATCACAACTACTCAAACAAGCTTTACTAAATCTTCCCTGAACCCGGGACTTGAACCACCGACCTCCAGGTTACAAGTCCACTGCCTTATCAGCTTATCACTCAAGCTACTTAGATCGGTTCTTATATTCAAATATTGTATAAAATAAATTAATTTGAAATATTTTTGAAATATAAGATATCAATCAAAGAAGAATGGGAGAGCAGGGAAACTAGCGTAAACCAGACAGACTGTAGGTGCAACTGAGATAGCAGACAGCCCTGAACACAAGCTTACGAAAGTTATAAATAGAAAGCCCACACAGAAAATTAACAACCTAAAAATCAGGTTTGTAAGCTCTTGGTTGATACAAAGAACTTTTCTCATCAGTTTATGAATAAGAAAATGTTTTTACTTTTAATATTTTTGCTTCTTTTTTCGAAATTCACAAAATCTTCCTGTGAGATTGGGTGTGTATAAAACCAGAAAGCTGAAGACACTAGTCAGCAAAAGGAACAAAGTTTGGAAGATACTAATAACAGAAGGAGAGGTAGTAGATACTCACCATAGACTTCATAAAAGGAATAGTTAACTACTTTTGAAAGAACGAAAAGAGGACAAACCACAGAAACAGGGCGTTGCCATTCATTGGAACCCACTATCCGGAAAAACAGGAGGATAGTCCAACACTTGAACCCGACTATAAGAGAAATGGATATAAGAGAAATTTGGTTATACGAGAACTGGATATAAGAAAAATCTGGTTATTAGAGACCTGGATAACGGCGTTACACAGAACTGCATACAAGAAAAACCTGGATATAAGAGTACTGGATATAAGAGAAAACCTAGTAACAAGAGATCTCGCTATAAGAGAAACCTGGATTCAAGAGAACTTGATATATGCGTAAGATAAACCTGGATGTAAGAGAAACCTGGTTACAAGAGACCTCGCTATAAGAGAAACCTGGATATAAGAGAATCCCGGCTATAATATAACCCTGGATATGAGAGAAAGTTTTCCATGTTATATTTACCTCAGTATAAGAGAAAGTAAGTTTTTAACTATCCGATTGAGGTTCGACTGACTTTTAAGGTAAAGGCCGTCTTGAGTTTAAAATTTGAAGATATGCAATTCTTCTTCTTTCACTTTGCCTTATCCCAAATCTACTTAGGGTCGGCATTGTTCAACCTCATAGTTAAGGTTGGTTGGCTGTGGCACATTTCTACGGCTGGATGCTCTTCCTAACGCCAACGATTCTATTTGATTTAACGTCCTGATTAGGACGGGGGTTTTACCATCGATCCGCTGGGAATCATACCAGCTACCCACATCAACTTCACCCAGCCTGGGTAGGGCCGGAAATGCCAGCCTTACGTGCACAGAATTTTCTGTGTGAAAAGTCTGCTCTGACCGGGAATCGAACCCAGAATCTCTGAACTATGGAGAGTAGTCACAACCGTTACGGTATGTACTTATTTAGTAACAATAACCAAGCGTTTTTTACGTACGGTGAATTTTATCGGCATGGATTAAAAAATGTAGATTTCTATTAAACATATAAAAAGACATTGTTTAGAACAACATCATTGGAATAACAACACAAAACGCTTGCAGCATTTCCTCGTTGAACTGCAATTTAGAAATTAAGAGTCAAAAAATACTTTCCTTTTTATAATACAGGTTAACTAGGTATGAGTTGGACATAAAAGGTTGGGTGGAAGAGATCGCCACAGGCAATAACCCCGCCCTTTATTTAGGACATTAGCTCTATTCTCTTTTTTTGTTCTTGTCCCTTTGTTCAAACCATTTATTTTTCCTTTATAATTTCATTGTATTTTACTGTATATATTTTGTCTTACCTAATAAAGTATAATATAATAATAATAATATGAGTAAGACTCCATTTTCAACTCAGGTACTATGTATGCATGCATAACTCCTAGATTTGTATATGGTAACTGTTCCTATAGAGCTTTTTGCTTCCAGCACTTTTCACAAACACTAAGGGAAGAATATGCGAGGTAAAGTCATTTCTTTCAATTTAATAAGAATCCGAGAGTTCCGAGACACACATGATAAATCCGAGATTTTGTTCTATTTTTTTTCTTTCTTTATCTTTATCTCTATCTCTATCTCTCTCTCTCTCTCTCTCTCTCTCTCTCCTATCCTGAATCTCTCTTTTTCATTTAACTATTTCTCTCTTATCACTTTTTCCACTTCATTTTGTCTCTCTCATCTTTTCCCGCTCTCTTTTACTCACTATCTCTTTCCTTATCTCTCTCTCTCTTTCTCTCTCTTGTTCTTTGCTTCTCCTTGTCTTCTCTTCTCTCTTTCTCTTTTCCTGATTCTCTCTTCTTCCTCTACCTATTTCTCTTATCAATTTTTCCACTTCATTTTGTCTCTCTATCTTTTCCCGATCTCTTTTACTCACTATCTCTCTTTCTCTCCTTCTATCTTCTTCCTTCTCTCTCTCTCTCCTCTCTCTTTCTCTCTTATTCTTAGCTTCTCCTTGTGTTCTCTTATCTCTTTCTTTTTTCCTGAATCTCTCTTTTTCATCTACCTATTTCTCTCTTATCGCACTTTTTCCACTTCATTTTGTCTCTCTCATTTTTTCCCGCTCTCTTTTATCTCACTATCTCTTTTACTAAACCAATCTGACCCAAAACCGCACAAACGACCATATAATCATTGGAAAAAAGAACATGATGAAATTAAACAAAAAGATTTAAAAATGTTCATCAATTTTTATAAAATATAATATATTAAAAAGTTAGTATTAAAGATTAGCTGAGGTCCAATGTGCAAAGTTGCATGTGTTGGACCTAGTCAGACTTTACTTTATCCAACTCTACTTCTCATTAATTTCTACTTCCCAATCTTCCCATTATTACCTCCTCCCTTTCCTTCTCCTCCGCCTAACTACCTCTTTCTCCTTCTCCTAACAACATCTTCCTAATATTTCCCTTCTTCCCAAGTTTGACCCTCCTCTGTATTTTTCTCTCCCCTCCTATTTTCTGAGCTCTTTCTTTTTCTTCTAATGGAATCAAATTATTTATCTTCTTTCTTTCTCGACAAGAATAATGTGATACTCTTTCTAAAAGGACAAGGAGAAAAAAAACAACAACACATAAAATTGTGAACCATCTTAAGCTTTTTTCGCTATCCCTATTATTCATAATTTTACAGAACAAAGAGAAAGATAAAAGAGCAAAAAATTTACATTTCTTTTGTCCAGAGTAGGAAGATGTAATGAGGTGACGAATGACTTACTCGCACACACTAGAGAACATGGCACAGAAATGTATGATCTCATGAAGCGTTTCTTTTTTGGGTGGTTTCAGAAAGTAGATAACTTTTGGATCTATTATTAATTTTGCTATCCTATCAAACCGACCTCAGTAGCTTGATCGATAATTCGGCGGACTTATAACCTGAAGGTCGATGGTTTAAGTCCCAGTTTCAGCGTAGATTTAGTAAAGCAAGTTTGAATAGTTGACATATCACGTTAGTGAATAACACAAATACGATAACTACTATCCTATCAAATGTTCTAGCAGACTAAATAATGATGAATTAACAGACTAAATCATGTATACAGACATTTCAAGAGACTTGCATTGCAAGCAGACAGCAATTACATTGAAATGATGTATAGAAAAACTGAATTTTATTTTTAAATTCAATATGCAGACGTGAACAAAAAGAAATTACAATCAGTTGTGATTCTCGCTGATTGAAAATGTAAAAGCAAAGTTTGGAGAGGAAATATCGACGTAAAAAAGGGAAGTTTCAAAAGTTGTGTCGATATTATGGACTCTATTGGGATGAATTGTGCTTTTCGGTACCTTTTGTGGAAACTTTCGTTCATTTTAAACAGTCATGCCGCTGATTGGTTTCGAGATGAGGTGATTTAAAGTATTTAAATTAGTGCAAACATGGGTTCACAAACCACCCATTATTCCCACTGGAATATGTACGTTCAAACGACTAAATATGTTTGCATGAATTTTTTTATCTCACATCTCATGGTGTGAGATAAAAAATTCAAACTCGTACAGGAAAAAAAAATCGTTATTAAACATAATAAAACTGATTGAAAATATGCAACCCAATTAGGTTTGCATTTTTTTTTATTTATATAATCTCTTTTCCTACATATTTTATTTATCTCTTTTTCTGTTTTTTTTTTTTTTTTATTACAATTTTTTTTATCTATTTCTTTGAAATCAAAATACAATATGTATGTATTTGTTTTAATAATAAATAATGAAATAATAATAATTATTTATTAATAAAATAATAATATTTGCATTAAAAAAATATTTCCGAGGAAGTGCAATTTCCTCCAAGACGCTTACACTTACTTCAATCAGGATCCAAATTAAAAATACATAAAGCGAAGAACTTGTCCATTGAAAAGGAATGATTTAATTTCTTTTAAAATGTACGATAGATAAAAAATGCATTTGAAATATTTGATGTAAGCATGAGCTTTTACGCGAGAAAATCATGAAATACTATTGCAAAAATGATGAAAAAAAAATCTGGTGTAAACATCACACGACTTTCCTTATCTCCCAAAAAGGAGTCGAATTCCGCCACTGGTGACTGAACGGTAACAGATAACTAAAAATCAATGCCAAATTCGTGATCAGCACTTCAAAATCATTTAATTTGATATGTCACAACCCCCATCTAGGATGAATAATAAAAAAGTTAGTCCAATCGGGTCCCCCTACAATACCGGTAAATTGGGGCCGGTTTCCAAAAAGTTAAAGATATCAAAAAAATGATCAGAGTGAACCCCTATTATTTTTTTAATCTGAGAAAATGTTGTTCTCGAACTTTTTTTGTATCTTTAACCAATTCAAAGGAGCGGTGCTTGCGGCCAATATTTGCGGCCCTGCGGCCGCAGAATGCGGCCGATTTCAACCAAAAGTTTCATGGTTCGTCTGGTGTATAAAATTAATTACCATACCAAATTTCAAGTCTCTAGCTCTTACCGTTCTTGAGATATCCTGTTCACACACACACAGACAGACACACAGACAGACGCACGGACCAATGGCTGAAAACCATTTTTTTGGTATCCTGAGGCTATGATTCGTCCAGAAATGTGAAAAGCTGGGTAGGTCAAATTTTCGACGAATACAATACTTTCCTTATTATAGGATAAGGAAAGTAAAAAACTGAAAAAATCTGTGCATTATTTATTTGCACAGATTTACAGCTTTCTACAGTAAGTGTGCAATTTTAGATCAATGTTCGGATTCGCTAATGTTTGCTGAAGGGACGAAGATGGAATATTTCAATGAGTGGCGACGCGGCAGAAAGAAAAGTGGGAAAGCGGGAGCGCCAGGATAGATACCACAACAAAATTGCTGAAATTTTAAAAGAATTTAAAAAAAGAAAAATACTATATCATATTTTTAAATATTTAAAATTTTAATGGCTAAGGGCCAAATTATAACACCTGACTGTAAATCAAATCGGGCTATAGTGTTCTGTGATTGGTTGAAACTCCGACTTGAGGGCGTGTTTGGTTTATCTTAACTTAAATCCTGTTTCATAATTTACCGACCTCAGTAGGTAGATGGATAAGGCGCCGGACTTGTAACCTGGAGGTTGGTGGTTCAAGTTCCGGTTTCAGCGTAGATTTAGTAAAAGGGGTTTGAGTTGAAGAAAAAAAATTACTAGAAATAAAAAGTTTTCACCTGAAAAATAAACTTGATCTTGTTGAAAAGAAGTGAAAACAGTTCTTATGTCCTTGTGTATTATGATTATTGAGTAAATTTTCCAAGGTCAATACCTAATACCTAACATTTTGCAGGATACAGTGAAACAATAATTTTTTTTCTATTTTTTTTTTTTAATGCATTCAAAACTAAGTTATTATTTTGTTAATATCTCCGTTCGACGGCATTTTTCGAAAAATCATCTGAGATTATTTTAGTCTTGAAGTGTCCTCTAGAATTGATTCTGGAATTTTCAAAGAAAAAAAAAAAAAAAAAAAAAAAAAAAAAAAAACTAGGACACCTTGTAGAGATTGAAGATGAGTTCTTCGAACTATTTCTTCCCTCTCTCAGTATGTCACATTATGTGTCAGTTTTTCAAGTTATATTTCATGTGAAATGTTGCCAAACTTTTCTTTCATTCTTCTCAACATTCTCTCCTCAACTTTTGCAAGTTTTATCCTCAGCGGGGAATATTTTTGACGTTAAAACGTTAGAAAGCTTTATTTGGCAAAGAAGATTAGTATAGTGATCCGGTAAAGAGGAGAATTGTAGTGCGATGGGAAGATATTATAATAATAATATCGCCTTATTTATACTGCCCAATTAAGACTATTAAGTCCCATTATTCCATCAGTAAGCCCAAGACATATTATTATGTGGTAAAAATCCCAAATGGGAGGATAACTTGTCATGTCCCGGCTGGGTTTTGAACCCGCGACCTCTGAAATCTCTGGATTCGCACAGTGCAGCCTTTACCACTGAGCTACCGGGGCAGACAGATATTAGTAGGTGGAGTTAGGGTCAGTTCGATTTTAAGAAGTAGATTTTCGAGGCATTACATTTTTTTTAATGAGTGTTTCAAGGCTATTTTTATTTCAAAGCCATGAAACAGGAGCTACTATAGACGCTTGTGGTCTGTGTTGAAGCCTGCCCATCCCGTAGTATGCCTCCCCTCTGATGGGCGAAAAGTGACACAATACTTCCCATTTAGGTGATGGGTCAACACGAGCGCACCGGAAAGTATCCAACTGTAACCAAATTTTGAATACAATATTTTGTCGGCGCGGAGGTTCGAACCCGGGACCTTCCACATGGTAAGCGAGTGCTAAATCACTGGGCTATGCGTGCGATAAATTTTCCATTTACTTATTTCTCTATGAAGTGGGTACTATTAGCACATAATGCAACAGTAATGAACTAATGCAACTAACTAACCATTAACTAGATGGCACCACTATGAACCTGATAAAACCTCTATTAGCCCAATCATCCTCAATAAAGATATCACTTAGGAAATTCGACCATCAGCTAAATTCAGTAATAGGCATCTTTTCGTTTTCGACAGCTATTACTTATAGTTATCATTTAGAATCATTTACAAATGTTTACTAAGTGTTTACAGTTTGCTCTGATAAAGATCGGCTCTATCAAATTTTTGAATAATTTTGTATATTTCTAGTGTTTTTCCACTTAAAAAAAAACAGTATTATTCTTCTTTTTTCCTTAATTCCACAAATTAATTATAAAATAAATTTTATGATTGTTATTAAATTTTAGAACTTAAAGTATCTTTGAAAATAAATTCAATTAATTAATTTACGAAGTGACTTGTGTTAAAGTTTTGTAGTAACAGTACATCGCTCGCTCATTTTCAAAATGAGTTGTTCAAAGTGTCCCAATCCAATTCTGACTGGTGATGGAATGACCTGCTCAGCCTGTGGTTCCGTGTACCACTTCCTCTGCGAGGGAATGTCGGAAATCAACTTCAGGAAGATGGGGAGGAAGCTCGAGACATGGAAATGCTACAATTGTAAGTCTAATGTGAATGTGAACAAGGGAAACCAAAGCGAAATGAAAACTCTATTCGGCCAATTTACTAAAACTATCATGGAAAAAATGGATGATTTTGAAAAAAGTATGTCCTACAATTCAAATCAATTAGAGGAAGTGGTGGCAGCAGTTAAGAATATTCAGGCTACTATGAAAAAGTTGGAAGACAAGCAGGACAAATTAGAAAGGGAAAATATTAACCTGAAGAAAGAAATCACTGAGATGAAAATATTACAGGAAGACAAGATTGAGCAGCTTGAAAATCGCTCTCGTATTTGTAATATTGAAATCAGGAATATGCCTGAAACTAAAGACGAAGATGTTGTCAAGTTGGTTCACGACATCGGAAAAGCAATCGGATTACAGGCGCAATCAGAGGGCGACATTCAGGTTGCACATCGAGTCGACACACGCAACAAGGAGCGTGGCAGCCGTCCCATCATCGCGCACATGGCATCACGTCATCTGCGCAACAAGTGGCTTCAGCACTACAAAGACTACCAGAAAGCAGGCAACAATGGGACAGCAGAGCGAAGATCTCTCACAGCCAAAGCAGTCAATCAGTACCTAGAGGACAAGCCCATCTTCATCAACGAGCACATTACAGTGCAGAGGAAACTTCTCCTGAAGGGCGCCAAGGATTTAGCGAAACGGGCCAACATCCAATTTGTATGGGTAAAGGATGCCTATATCCTGATGAAGAAGGACAAAGATGACCGTCAAGTTATGAAGATCTCAAATAGTCGCGAACTCGATGAATATGAAAAGAAATACTGCTCATCTTTCACAATGTAAAAAAGATAGCTTCCAAAACCAAATCTAAATTTGAGGAAGTTTCCTCTAGACCATCTTCTCTCAATATCAGTATTCCATTATCTAGCAAAGCAACAAATGATGAATTTATTCATCAAATATCTTATAATAATTATACTTGTACTTTATTTCAGTATCTTATCAACTTGTACTTCTACAAACTGTTCATGTCGATTATTATGGTTACTTATACAATGTACCTATCTCTTATTACTTATTCAATACTCCTAATATCTCAGTCTACATCTAACTATGGTCACCTCGTATGTACCTACTCTTGGTCACATAATATGATAGTTAGTTCTAGTGATGCGTACCTACACCTACTGTACCACTATGAAATGTACCTCATATTCTTATGTTCCCTCTTCAAGCCCCTCGGCCAACATCAACTCGGACTTCAAATACTTAACGTTTTTAAGTTACTAGTTATTACAAATAAGTTCAAAATAATTCTTCAATTGTTTAAGAAACGTCCTCTCATGACACTTTTAATTCCAACTATTAAATATGGATAGTAATAATCCTAATTTTGATATTGTTTATCAAGAGGATGAAGTCCGAGTCGGAAACATTGGGGAATGCAAAGAATTTTTAAAAGGACCATGTGAGCTAAGATTTTTCCACATGAATGTTAGGGGATTTATTAGCAAACACAGCCAAATGACAATACTTTTAGAAGAGTTACCGGACTTTGACTGTATATTCCTAACCGAGACACATTGCAACGAAAACATAAATCTTGAATCATTAAACTTTAGGGACTACCTAATTTACAGTACAAAAAATCACAAGCGTCGCACTGATGGGGTAATCGCACTAATTAGAAAAAGTTTAGACCACTCTATACAGGAAATTAAAATACACGACGCCAACTGCCTCAAATTAAATCTTAAAAAATATGAGAAATCTTATACCTGTTTTGCTATCTATCGATCTCCTAGCGGAAAAATTTGTCAATTTTTAGCCAACTTGAGAGAAACCCTAACAACTCAATGTGGCAGGGATGTACTAGTATCATCAACAAACACTAATATACTATTGGGGGATATAAATATAAATATTCTTGAGTCCAAATGCAAAAAGGTACACGAATACATGAACTTAATGACTGAACTAGGCTTTATGTCATTAATAAACAAACCTACACGTGAAAAAGGAGACTCCAAAACATGCTTAGACCATTACTTTGTAGGACCTAAAGTAAATGAAAATTTCAAAACATTCATAGCACAGACTGCTATATCAGACCATTACAGTACAATTTTAAAATTAAAAAAGCCTTCCAGTACTGAAGAAAATAGATCTAATGAATACCAAGAAATCTGCACTCTGAACCTAGAAAAACTCAAGAATAGTCTAGAAACAGTAACCTGGGAGGAGGTATATGAAGAGGTCAATCCCGAGGTGTCAGCATCTATATTCATAACTCAACTATCAAAATTGACTGATGAGAATACGACTGCAAAAACAGTAAATTTAGGGAAAAGGCGTACACCATGGATAAGTTCAGGATTGATCACTTCAATTAAAAAACGAGATAAATTACATCTACAATGTAATAAACAACCCTTTAATACCAGACTTCATGACTCCTATCGAAAATACCGGAATAAACTTAATACTTTGATTGCGAAACAAAAGAAAGATTATTTTAGAAAAGAAATAGAAAAAGCAGGCAACGACAAGAAAAAAATATGGCGTATCGCTAATGAGGCTACTTGTTATAAAGGTCCACGAACAGATGGCCCCAGTAAGATAGAAGTAGAGGAGGGTAGAGTACTTAATGTGAGAGAACACGCCAAAGAGATAGCCGACAAATTTAACTCTTATTACTCTTTAGTAGGTATCAACGCATCAAGGGCTATACCAAATAGGATATCAGTACCCTTTGAACCTGAAACCATTTCTCACCCCAAAGTTTCTTTATTTTTAAAGTCTGTAACACGGAAAGAAATCGAAGAAATTATTATGAAAATGAAAGGTGGCTCGGCAGCTGGCTATGACGGAATTAAATCGAAAACCTTAAAAGAGATTAAATTTTTCATTTCAAAACCTCTAGCTCACATCTATAACTCATGCATTAAAGAAGGCATTTTCCCCTCAGCTTTTAAAAAAACCGTAATAACACCTGTATATAAAAAAGGACCAAAAGACAAAATTATTAATTACCGACCAATATCACTGTTATCTTGCATATCGAAAATATTTGAGCGCTGCCTAAAACAAAGACTTGTCAAATTTCTTGACGAAAATAAAATTTTGAGTTCTACCCAGTTTGGGTTTAGGAAAGGATTATCCACCAATGACGCAATAAGTAAGCTACTAGATGGAATATACACGGCTCTTGATGTGGGTGACAAGGCGGCAGTGGTGGCGATGGATTTGAGCAAAAGTTTTGATACCGTTGACCATGATCACCTGATTCGAATATTAAAAGAGATAGGTATTAGGGAGAAACCCCTTGAACTGTTCAGAACTTACCTCTCAGACCGCACTCAGAGAGTAAAAATGAAAATTCCAAATAACGAACCAAGAAATAAGAAAACTCTGAGCGCGGGACGAGAGTTGGACGTGAGAGAGAAATCTCAGTCGGCCTCTGAAGTTCTCAGTGGTGAGATCAGTTGTGTACCCTACTCAGTTCCGCAAGGAACAGTGTTATCCCCCATATTATACAATATTTATGTCAGCGGGTTCAACAAATTACCTCTAAATGGACAACTGGTCTCATTCGCGGACGATACAGCACTGAGAATTACAGGAAAATCCTGGGATGAAGTCATACGAAAAATAAAAAAAGATATGTTACTAATCAAAACTTGGTTCGCATACCACAACTTGTACTTAAACATGGATAAAACAAAAATAATTCCCTTTAGCATGAATGTTCGAAACTATCCATCAATAAGCTCAGTCCATATTCACGAGCACCACTGTCAAATGACCAGAGAAGATGAGCATGCATCTCGGCAGCCTCAAGTTGCATGTGGGTGTGCCCTTATTGAGGTCACTAACACATGTAAATATCTGGGTGTCGAGGTGGATGCACATCTAAGATGGGACATACACATCACGAGCATGGTTAAAAGACTTCGAAGGTATTCTCACCTTTTTAGACAGTTAAGAACTTTCCTTAACTTAAAATTACTGAAACAATTTTACTCTGCTTTGGTACAATCGATCATAGAGTACGGAATATGTAGCTATGGGAGAGCAGACCCTACTATACTGGATCAACTAAAAGTATCTCAAAATTTCATCCTTAAAATTATTTATTACAAAAACTCATTGTACTCTACACAAAAGCTATATGACGAACTAGGAGTTCTGCCAATGACCAAACTATTTACAAAAAATATTTGTGCTTACATACATAAAAATAAGGAAGACTACATCCAACATACCATTCATGAACACCAGTTACGTAGGCCAAATCTAAATATCAGACTTTTCAAAACAAAAAAAGGACAGAAGGCATTAGAGTACCTTGGTGTAAAATATTATGAAAAAGTCCCAGAGGACATAAAGAAAGAGAAAAAAGAAAAAATCTTCAAACTCAAACTACGAGATTGGCTAAAGCAAAATGACATACAACCATAAATCTCATGAGGTAACCTACCTAAATCTATACAAGAAATTGCTATTTATACCATAATATTTTCAAGGCCTATACATATATGTATCTATTAAGTACCTATGCTTTCTAACAAAAACCGAAAAGAGAAACTTCTGCCTTTTGAATGTACATTTACATAACATACCTAGGTTATCTTGTAAGTTAATTATTGAATAACCACATTATGTAACCAGAATTAAAAGAAAGAGTACAGATAGATAGAGAGAGAAAGAGGGAGAGAAAAAAAAGAGAAGGAATAGAGAGAGAAAGCTACAAAGATATTATACAAGTAACTATTTAGGTTAAGTTCATTAATTTAAGTATTTAAGTTCATTAATTAATTCATTTATTTCTATTTCAAGTAAAAATTATTTGTGAGAAGAGAGAGAGAGAGAGAGAGAGAGAGAGAGAGAGAGAAAGAGAGAGAGAGAAAGAGAGAGAGAGAAAGAGAGAGAAAGAAAGAAAAAGAGAGTGAAAGAGAGAGAGAAAGAGAGAGAAAGAAAGAAAAAGAAAGAAAGAAAGAAAGAAAGAAGAGAGAAGAAAGAGAGAAAGAAAGAGAGAAAGAAGAGAGAGAAAGAGAGAGAGAGAGAGAGAGAGAGAGGAGAAGAAAGAAAGAAGAGAGAGAGAGAGAGAGAGAGAAGAAATACATTAACAGCAAAAGAAAACAACCAAAGAGTATAATCTACTAACACAACTGCTTTCCACAAAACAAGGTCCACAATATATTGTGAATCTTAGTGTGGAATGTCAACCAAATGAAAGAAAATGAGAAAGAGACATGAGAACGAAACTCGAATAAGAAACTATATCATAGGAAAATGTTCAGGTCTTTTTAGTCAGTAATAATTTAGACTTAAGTAACTATTGTACAATGTATTATTACTTATAACTTGGTTGTAAATAAATAAAATAAAATAAAAAAAAAAAAAAAAAAAAACCATGTAGGTTGAACATTCACCATCATTCACTTGTATGCGTGAGAACCAACAGTTACGCACGTAATGGCCATTTCAAAGCGAAGGAAAAATGTTCCGTTTCAACTAAAACGGTAGCTTTTATCCGCTCAAATGCCATTATTGTTTTCCATGGGAACATTAAAGTTTTTTGTTTTGTTTCTTTTTTTTCCTGTTTCATTTTAGGATGATGTAGCTCCTCCTCCATCACTTCAAAGTAACTCTTTAAAAGAACAAAAAATGTAGAAAAATAAATAATAGTAATGAGATTTTTTTAGAAAAATAAACTAAATATTGCGACTTTTATTAATAATCTTTTATAAGTATAGATAAGCTATTCTAGACATTCATTTAGACTTTATTTTCTACTTTTCTACTTACTTTTTTTTATTACTTTTATTTACTTTTGGATTCGTTACTGTTTGCAGTGTTTTCTGTTTGCTATAACTCTTTAAAAGAACCTTTTACAGATATACAAAAATATACAGAAATCATAAATTAGAGATTTTTTTACTAAAAGAAAAACAATGTCTATCCCGGTAGCTCAGTGGTAAAGGCGGCACGCTGTGAATCCAGAGATTCCAGAGGTCGCGGGTTCGAAACCCAGCTGGGACATGACAAGTTATCCTCCCATTTGGGATTTTTACCACATAATAATGAATGGGCTTACTGCTGGAATAATGGGACTAAAATAGTCCTAATCGGGCAGTAAAAATGAGGCGATTGAAAATAAAATTGACTTTTATTAATAGGCTACTTTAGACATTCATTTAGACTGCAGAGTTTCTACTTTCTAATATTCTATTTAAAAAGTAGAAAATAGAAACTTAAAAGTCACTGTATATTTTTAGATTCGTCACTGCTTATAGTGTTTTCTGACTGAACTGTAGAGTTTCTACTTTCTATTATTCTATTTAAAAGTAGAATATAGAAACTTCAAAGTCACTCTATATTTTTAGATTCTCCACTGCTTGCAGTGTCTTCTGTATGCTGCTTGCTTGCAGTGTTCTCTGACTGCTGGTTGCTTGCAGTGTCTTCTGACTGCTGCTTCCGGTAGGTTCATGAACTTGCAGGAGGTGCATTGCTTTATCAAAGAGATGTAGTCAAGTAGTACGCACTCTGTCCATATTATGCGGACTATGCCTTATCAAAGTGTGTAGGTGCAGCAGGCACGACCGGTTGGAAAAGGTTTTGGGGGTGCTGGCACATAAACCGGATTAAAATGGGATTTATTGTATCGCTCTTTCAGTATCTAAAGAGTTAGAGTTTGTTCACCATGCCAATCAACCAATCATAATATTTTTGTATTAATTATTTTGAAAATGTTTGATGATTTTCATTGTATATGAGCTAGTTCTTGAGAAAATCCTCTCTTATTCCTTTTCGTTTGGGGGTGCTGCAGTTCCTTAGCTCCTTAGCACCGGCCGCGCCTGAGGTGCAGTAATATTAACATTTATGTATTTGACTATTTATCCCTCAGAGTACAAGAGGTGAATTTTTAGCAGCCAGTGCATGAAGTGCAGCCACACTGTTAAGTCTTAAGAACTTCCGCTGAAGTACTTGTACTGAGTTGTGCACTTGTACAGGGTGGTCTCAACTCTCTCAGAATCGATTTTCTTTTATAAATAATAATAATAACCAGGTGAGGTTAATGCTCAAAGTATTTTCTACCACCTAACCCTCAGAGTCTTAGTATTATGTGGTCACAAACTCAAATTAATGCGGAAAAAATCATGCATCACTGGGTAGGATTCGATCCAACGCCAACGGATCCCTACGCTATCGCTACCAGACTAGCGCTTGACTACATACCAGGGGCGGCCCCAATAATGATAAAAAAATCAAACCCTATTAGAAAAAAAAGTTTCCTCCTCGATATAATGGTAAACCTGTTTTAGTTTTTCTGAAAATTTAAATCCGTTCTCTAGATATTTCGAGTGGCTCCTTTTTTTTTGGCGGACCCTGTATTAATATTGAATTTTATATTATTAGCAAGGGCTTTCCTTTACTATTGAACAAGGGAATGCCACATCTATTTAGGGTATCCTGCTCAGTAGAAAATCCTTGAAGGAGATATTTTTTAATTGCTTTGAAACTTTTATAAGTACATATTTCTGGAATTTTTGTGAAGTTTCCTTTTATTTTTGAGGAAGTTCTTGGCTATCTGAAGGTCCCTTGGAATTTGTATTTAGGACTAGCGGGCTGTCGCCCGCTTTGCGGGCCGAGGCATGGCCGTGAAAGCAAAAAATCCTTTTTCGCCAATGGCAGGTGTTGTAGTGGGAATTTCGAAAAGTCCCGTCTTATTGCACATCTAGACTATAAGACAAAGCTACCTACCAAATTTCAGCTTCCTAGGACTTACGGTTTGGGCTGTAGAGCGATGATCAGTCAGTGATCAGTCAGTCAGTGACTTTGACATTTATATATTAAGACAAGCGGGCTGTCGCCCGCTTTGCGGGCCGAGGCATGGCCGTGAAAGCAAAAAATCCTTTTTCGCCAATGGCAGGTGTTGTAGTGGGAGTTTCGAAAAATCCCGTCTTATTGCACATCTAGACTATAAGACAAAGCTACCTACCAAATTTCAGCTTCCTAGGACTTACGGTTTGGGCTGTAGAGCGATGATCAGTCAGTGGTCAGTGGTCAGTGGTCAGTGGTCAGTGAGTGTCTTTGACATTTATATATAGAGATAAGTTGTAGTGGTCATTTACTCTTTTAGAAATCACTTGGAGTTTTTGTGTTTTCTACTCTTCTTTTAATTTTGACTATTTCTCTTGATGCTTCAGATAGATCGTAGTGGATGTGTCTGATTTACTTGAAGTTACTTTTATTATTTTCCTATTCCTCTGGTAATTTTGATTATTTCTCTTGATGCTTTGAATTTGGATGAGTAAAACACAACACGTGTTTTACTTAGAGATTGCGCCGAAACTTTTTGATTCTTTTTTATTGTCAATTTTTCAACTGGTGCAGGGGCGTTTTTTCAAACAGTGACGGACTTATTTTAATGCTTTTTTACAAAGTGGCTGAAGGATTTCAATTTGTGTGTGAGTGTTTTTTTAAACAGTGACGTACTTATTTTTTCAGGCCTTGAAAAAATTACGATGTTATAGTGGCTGATTATGGTTACGCTGCATTTTTGAGATGAGTCTTTTTCACTTTCACTTGAAAAAGTATCAGAAAGAGTAGCATTTTATTAAATTTTACAATCCAGATATGACTGCGATGTCTGACTATCAAGTAGTTCTACTGACTACAGACCAGAAATGTCATGGAGATGACTCCGAATGAAAAGTTATCCGATCCTTTCGGAAGTTAAAATGAAAAGTGAGACTCTAGTCAGTGATATAGTTACATTCCAAGAAGACAGTGAGATGTCTGGTGAGACAGTGGTCTAAGACTGGTAAGGTGATATATTGGACTGTTTAGCATGGTAAATTGATACACTGCAACTGTGTTAACAGACCGAAACAGAAAACAGTAAACCGACTCAACCGGACATCTGGTTAGAAAAGATATGTACGTTCCATGTGAAGTTTCATGACGCAATATCCACACTATCAACCATGCACTACATACACGTATAAACAAAATGTACATTCAAAAGAAACAGTAGAATCTCGCAAAACTCGATATCCCGACTGGTCGAAATTTCCGTTAACTCGGTAGAATTCTTGAGCCTTTTTGAACTTCGCTCCTTACTTGATATCCTTAAATTGGAAATCCCTTACTTGATATCGATAAACTCAAAAAGCTTCTCTTGAATTTTGAGTTAGAGGGGATTCTACGTGTAATTTATTTATATTTTATTTATTTATATTTATTTGATTGCAAATGTGTGACTTATGCTAGACTTAATTTCAACATAATATTTTATGTATGACTTATACTAGACTTAATTTCAACATAACATAATATGTATGTTGTATGACTTATGCTAGGCTTAATTTCAACATGAGCACACATTTTCCAGTCGGAATATTTGCGATTTGCATCCCTGATACTCGCGGAAATATACTTTCCGCCTTCGCTTAGGAAATCTTCGTATATCAAGACAGATATAAAAAACAATATATTTCTCCAGCGCAGAAATAATAAGTTGTATAGCGGATGAGTTGTTAGGTAATCTTATGAGCGACTGACAGGCAGTGACTCAAAAGCCACGGTATTACATAATAGTCATGCATGGCAGTATTATACAGAGTAGCCCAAAACCCAAAACCCAGGTTCACCGGACATAATTTCATCTCCTTTTGAAATAATCAAGAAACGTGTCTTTGAATATTTCACACCGAGACGAAATTATTTCTCGTGAAAGCAATTTTTAAACCACAGTGTATATTATAGGTGATTTTAACACATATGAAAAACATTTTAAAAGGTATAGATATAGATAGATAATGGTGCTAATTCAGACAATTTATAATTGACTTAGCCAACTTTTTGCGGTTACAACCAGCTGACTTCCGGCGCTTCATCGCTACAACAAGATTTTAATGTCAGCTTAGAATAACTCACTCGGGTGAAAAAAAGTCAAACAAAAATACCAAAAACAGTATCCAACATATTAGAGTGGACATCAAAAGAAAAACCATGCATCTTCTTAGATAAGTACTCCCTCCCTTTACGGTCATACAGGTACAAATACCTTCGAAAACTTTGTTCATCGTATCGAACTCAGCAGCTTGATCGATAAGGCGGCGGATTTGTAGCCTGAAGTTTGAAGGTTCAAGTCTCGGTTTCAGCGTGGATTTGGTTAATCCAGTTTGAGTACTCGTGACATCACGGAAGTGATTAACACAAATATGATAACTAAAACTAAAATAAAACTTTGTTCCTCATGCGTGGTCTCACCGACCAACTTTATTTATGTGTCAAATAATTATGAAACACCCTGTATAGGTAACTAAATTGGAAAAAAAGGAGTTTTAATGATTCTCGTAAAACAAGATGGGATGGTACAGACCGTGTATGTTTTTAGTTTACTTACCATTACAAAAAAGTATTTCCAATGCGAGATTTTCTCCTGTTATGGGGCATAAAATATTCTTTTAGACGAGCAAAAATGTTTTGATATAAGTACAAAGGTTTTTTTTTTTCAGCAAAATGTAAGCACAATGCTGAAAACTGGATGAGGGTGAAGGTTGCTTGTTCTACACAACACAAAAGCCAACAACAAAAAAGAGAAAAAAACTGAAGCGCAGCATGAATGAAGAATCTTGATAAAACGCCAAAATTAAATAAGATAAAGGAAAATGAAAGAGAAGGAGGTAGGGGGGGGAGAGGGAGAAAGATGGGGAGGGAGAGGGAGAGAGAGAGAGAGAGCGAGAGAGAGAGAGGGAGAGAGAAAAAAAAGAGAGAGGAAGTAAAGATAGTCTCAATGTAATTTATGAACCCCTCCCCCCAAAAAGTATACTTTAACCGAAATGGCGCGAACAACCACACTACAATTTTGCTATTTCCTGTGTGCATGATAGTGAAGTACACAGTTACACCAGTAATTCAAATCCAAAAAATAAACCCTAATAACCTTAAAAAAACTTTGCCTGGATGGTAAAGAGACAATTTTTTATACATTTGAATGAAAATAGACTTTTTACTGACCAGAACCAAATAATATTTACTTGTATCAAACTCAAAGTACCTATCGCCACGTTAATAATGTAGAAATTATGTAGAAAAATACGCCTGAAATAAAAGTGTCTACATATTATTTTTTTGCATCGTTTTTTAAAGAAGAAGAAAAATTTCCGCCCTGAAAAATCCTGGCCTTTTAGAGGACGTTCAACTTCGCAAGATAAATTTATGCCTAATTATATTCAGCATTCTGCTCGAAACTCTTTCAATGTAATTAGCTAAATATACAATTCTGTTTGAATTTTTATTTAATTTTTTTTTTTAAACAAAAAACGAACACAATACTTCCGATATTACTCGAAAGAAAAAGAAAGCATTAGAAAAAGAAAATAAAAACACAATACATTTTCAGGTTATAAGTTAAGAACGACACGGATTTTGGCGCAGTCTTACTTATTTTATAAACTTTAATTAAAAGGAAGTGAAAAAAAAATCTGGTGTAAACATCACACGACTTTCCTTATCATATTAGGAATGGGAACAGTACCAAAAGCCACTGGTGACTCAAAGGTAACAGTGAGCTAAAAATCAAAGCCAAATTCGTAATCAGCACCTCAAAATCATTGGATTTGATATGTCACAATCCCCATCTAGGATGAATAATAAAAAAGTTAGTCTGAGCGGGTCCCCCCCAAAATACCGGTAAATTGGGGCCGAGGTCCAAAAAGTTCAAGATATCAAAAAAATGATAAGAAGAGACCCCTATTATTTTTTTAATCTAAGAAAATGTTGTTCTGTAACTTTTTTTGTATCTTTAACCAATTCATAGAAGCGGCGCTTGCGGCCAATATTTGCGGCCCTGCGGCCGCATTTTGCGGCCGATTTCAACCAAAAGTTTCGTGGTTCGTCTGGTGCATAATATTGATTTGCATACCAAATTTCAAGTCTCTAGCTCTTACCGTTCTTGAGATATCCTGTTTACAGACAGACAGACAGACAGACAGACAGACAGACAGACAGACAGACAGACAGACAGACGCACGGACCAATGGCTGAAAACAACTTTTTTGGTATCCTGAGGCTATGATTCGTCCAGAAATGTGAAAAACTGGGTAGGTCAAATTTTCGACGAATACAATACTTTCCTTATTATAGGATAAGGAAAGTAATAAAATGAAAAAAACTTTTTAATTTTGCTTTGAGGCTTTATACTTATTTTCTTTTTTCATTAAAAGGAAAGGCTGATAATAGCACGAAAAGTTTTGCAGATACTAGTGAGCAGGAAGAGAGAGGATGGGGGAAAATGAGAAATGGACGAAGAGAAGGAAAATGGTCTCGTATTGAGGAAATACATGAAAAGCGAAGAAGACACAATAATAAAAATGTTGTAGGTGGTGTTGTTGTAACAAGCTACAGCTGGGGTAGAGTGATTTTTTTTTTCCTTTTTTTTTTGTTAAGCTTTATTAGGAGGACAAAGTACAGGTAACAGAATTAAGAAAAGTAAAAAAAAAAAAAAAAAAAAACAAAACAAACAAACAAATGACAAAATATAAGATTGCCATAGACAATAACCCCGCCCTTTAGTTAGGACATATGTATATATTTTATTTATTTTTTTCTTGTTTATATTATTAATTCTGTCAATTTTATATTTAATTTTTACCATTGTTTGTCTGTATATATGTTCTGCTAATAAAGAGTTTCTAAATAAATAAATAAATAAATAAGTAAAAAAAAAAGAAAATAACAATAATGTCCTACCTAAAGGGCGGGGTTATTGCCTGTGGCAATCTCTTCCACCCAACCCAAAAGTGATGGTCTCCAGCCAACTTCAGTTGAAAAGTTGGCTCGTCTTGAACCACATATTTCTATGGGCGATCAATATTACGAGCAAAGGGGATCAGAGAGGAAAATCTTAGGCCAATAAAGTAGAGGAAGATATAAATAAATAAAAGGGATAAAGCAGAGGAAGATTTGAGAGAGAAGAGATAGAAAGAGGAAGATGCCCTAAGAAGGAGAATAACAGATGAAGAAGACAAAGTAAAGAAGAGTAGGAAAAGGAGGAAAATAGTGACATGAGTAGGAAAAAAAATGAGAAATAGGAATAGGAAAAAAGTTAGACGAGATAAAATATGGAGAATGACGATAAATATGAATAATGAAGAGTTGCAGTAGGAGAAACTGAGAAATAAAGCGAGGGATACCAAAGCTAGGAGAAAAGTTTGAGAGGATCTGAAAAAGAAACCTTGGAGTTGAGGATATAAAGAAGATGATCAACTAGAGGTGGAGGACTGCACTCCATGCAACACACCAACTATGTAACACTCCGACAGCACCGACTCTAGACAAATGCTGATTCTTTTACAATACCTCTAGGTTGGCGGATGAATAGGATACAAATGAAGGGAAAGATGCAACGGCGCGGCGCTGGTTTAACAAAACAATCATCAGGTACAAAAGTCTAATGCACACTATTCACAATATAATCTCAAGCCGAATTTTGGTGAAATCGTGCACTGCTCATTAAAAGGTTATGCATGGGTCATGCTAGAACTCGTTTACTGTAGATACATACAAGTTTAAGAAAAAGAAGAAAGAACCAAAAACAGGCACTAGACTGTAAAGGTGATGGTAGATATATGAAAGAAGATTGAGAAACGGATTGCAAAAAGAATACAGAGAAGAAAATTACATAAAAAAAGAAAAGTAAACACATAAATCCTGACGTTCGACTCATTAATAACGCTGGTGCAAACTGCTCTTATGCTGGCAACTAGGAAAGCCATTTGGCTAATTTATGAATCACTTATGCAGAACTACTACCAATGCCACACTATTAGAGCACAATATCTTACTGCCAAGCTGTAAAACTTTCAAGATCCAGTTCCAAGCAGAAGCCTGGTATAAAGAGAGAGAGAGAGAGAGAGAGAGAGAGAGAGAGAGAGAGAGAGAGAGAGAGAAAATAAATGGAGAAAAGAGAAAGGAGCATAAAAAAGAAGAGAGGGAGAGAGATATCGAGAAATAAGTAAAGAAGGGTAAGGAGCATAAAAAAGAGAAGAGAGAGAGAGATATCTAAAAATAAGTAAAGGAGAGAAAGGAACATAAAAAGAGAAGAGAGAGAATTAAAAGGAGAAAAGAGAACGGGAGAGAAATAAGAGAAGAGAGCTAATTAAAAATAAGTAAAGGAGAGAAAGGAGCATATAAAAGAGAAGAGAGAGATATCTAAAAATAAGTAACGGAGAGCAAGGAGCATAAAAAAGAGCTCATATCTAAACATAAATAAAGGAGAGAAAGGAGCATAAAAAAAGAGAAGAGAGAGATATCTAAAAATAAGTAAAAGAGAGAAATGTGCAGAGACAGAAAGAGAAAGAATTAGGCACTGTAGCGTCCTGAAAACAATAGCACCGAATTCGGGCAAGTACGTATTGTGTAACAAAAATTTAATCATTTTGCCCTTTTTTAATGAAATAAATTGTCTCCGCTCTGAAATTTCCTCACAAAAAATAGGAAAAATACAAAACAGTCGCAAACACAAGAGATAATTTTTTTTTTCGTACCAAGTGAAACATAAACAGAGTTAATAATGTTTTTCCAAAAGCTCGGGGAACATTTCTCCACAAAAGCCTCAGAGGAAAGCTGCTCAAAATAAGTCGAAACAAGTAGACAAAGGTCGCAGACGAGATTCAATGCCAGGTACATTATTTGGCCTGGACTCATTTGAACCCGGGCCAAAAATTAAGTGTTCCTGCTAACTCAAGCATAAGAGGAGACGGGATAATTTTATAAAAATCCAGGAGAATATTAGAGTAAATTTATGTGAATTAGAGTGCATTAGAGGGTATTATAGCATTATTGTCTCGCTGGGGGGACGTTCAATAAAGAAGGTAGCAGCCTTTTCAGGCCAAAGAACAATAACACAAATCATTAGCTCCCTTTAAAGGGATAGCCTCAGGGGGCGATATAAAATCGCTCAGATTATGAGGTGGTTTTATAAATCTAGAAAAAGTGTATACTCCAATTTCAAATAATATGGGATTATTAAAGGTACATGCTGGTTCTTCAGATTTCAAATTTGAGTGCTTATGCGTGTTCCTCCGAATTAGCTCGGATGTGTATAATGGATTTAAACAACCGATTTTCTTCAAATTTGTTTCATTTTTGACACTTATTTTTTGTTCAAAATTTCAAAATAAACTGGTGTGACACCTTTTCTCATCACTCGAAAAAAAGTAAAATTACGCCCTTTTATTTTTTTATACTGCGTTTACACTTGTTAAGCGGTTAAGCATTAAAAAGCAATAACTAACGCAGTCAAAAAAAATTTGCGGCTCTGCGGCCGCAGAGTGCGACCACTTTCTACAACAAGTTTCATGGATCGTGTGGTATATAAAATAATGTTCCATACTAATATTCAAGTCTAGCTCTTACCGTTCTCGAGATTTCTTGTTCACAGAAAGACGGAAGGACGGGCCAATAATGGTCGAAAAAAGAAATTGGTATCCTGAGGCTATGATTCATCCAGAAATGTGCAAAACTGAGTAGGTCAAATTTTCAAAGAATACAATATTTTTCTTATTATAGGATGAGCAAAAATTCATGCCTTGACTGAGATCCGAACAAACGGATCATCACACTACCAGACTAGCGCCTTAACCACTTGACTATACCAATGACGACACAATGTAGAACACAATGTACTATCGGGCAAAGTTGTACAGGGGCCAGTTCTATTTCTCTTTGAAACTTTATTTTTCCTTTTTCCCGCCTCCACTTGTCCTTCTTTTCAATCATAACATATCTTTCTATAAGGACCTACTCGAATCGAGTGACATCATAATACTACGCATATCAGTGAAACTTGTTTACATTCCCTAAATAGGGATACAAGTATGCACTTCAAGTTTTTTGTGAAGCCAAGTATTATATTTTTACATAAATATTTTTAAACAACAAAGCTAAATTTGAAGAGTCCTTAGAAATCTATTTTCATACGAAAATTTTTAGCTTTGATGTTCTGTATCTAACACTATTAGGCCACTTTTTTATTTTTACTTATTCGTATTATATTTTTACAAAGATATTTTTGAACAACACAGCAAGATTTGAAGAGCCCTTTAAAAGCTATTTTTATGCTATTTTTTTTTAGATTTGTTGCTCTGTATCAGGCGACACTATCAGGCGACTGTTCTGCATCTAACAATATGAAACAACGACTTTTCTGTATCTAATACTATCAAACGACTGTACTGTATAATAACCGTTTAATTTTTTATATTTAATTTTATTTGAGCTAGAATAAAGAGTAATGTAAAATCAATCAAAACCTTCTTAATAATGTTTATTACTTTTATTCCAATAAGTAGGTAGATTAAATCGTTAAATTTTGGTGATTAACACAAATAGGTATGTAAACTTTTTTTTAAAGTTTAATATTGAATACACCCTGTATTGAAAGATAAGCTTACTGCATCACTGCAGCTTTAACATACATACAGCGTGATAATAATAGACTTGGGGACATACAGGATTTAATAAATTAAGAGCACTTAAAATAATATAGACACTATGGGGCAAAAGGGAATGGGGGAATCTCAGTAGTGGGGTAGGAAGAGGTCGAGGGGGACTCTTAGCTTTTTATGATAAATTTGATACTCTTCTAGCTTTTCTGAACGGATGTACAGTCTTGGCAAAATATCAAACGCAAATGAGGTACTCGACGCGCTAGCTATGTCGCGTCCACTTATATTAATGATCCGATGGGGGAAATGATAGGTATTATTTTCACAAAGTTTGCAACAACAACAAAAAATACATCTACCATAGAAAAAAATTCAGTTTTTTTGCTATTATGTACCTAACCTCTTTATAATTTATATCATTTAGCACTTCTCCCTGCGCTGGAAACTCACAAACGAAGAGCTACCCACAATAACGTCTCCCAACCTGAGGGAGAGGGAGAGGGACGATTGAACAAGAGTTTTTAGAAAGCGTAAGAGATAAAAGTGAGGATGGAAGTTACTGTCTGCACAGGATAACCCAATATTCCCGAGGCAACAGAAGATATTCCAAGGAGAAAGACGTAGTTGTAAGGATGCAGTAATCTATATCTCATTATAAAAACACATTTCTTATTTAGTACACTCGTCTAGAGATATTACGTAGAGAGAAGAACCATACAATCAGACGAGTCTGGTGCTAAGGAGCTGCGGAACTGCAGCACCCCCAGACGAAAAAGAGAAGATTTTCTCAAATCCTAGCTCGCACACATTGAAAATCATCACACATTTCTAGAATAATTAATGCAAATTACCTCTTACGATTGGCATGGTAAACGAACTCAAACTCTTAGATGCTGAAAGAGTGACTATAGATCTCACTTTAATCCGGTTTATGTGGCAGCACGCAGCACCCCCAAAATATTTTCCTACCGGTCGCACCTGCAAACAATGTATGTTTCTTAGAACTACATACTAGTAGTACCTCTCTACAAATACATTCAGTGTAATTATAAAATGAAGGAGATTAGTTGAGAAAAACTGATTTTTTTTATTATAAAAGGCAAAATGTTTGCAAAATAATATAATAATAATAAAATAGATCAGTCTGTTTCTCTTAACTTTTCGTGTGTCTATCTGTTTCTATTAACCTACACGACACAGAGAACACGGAAGGAGCCCAATGCTTCTGGTCGTCCAAGGGGTACAATTCCCCATCAATCCTTCTACCACCATGACACAACCATCATCGACACGGAAAGTAAAGTAAGTACCAATAGTTTAACATTACTTCCTAAAATTTCTAATTTGTGACAAAAAAAGAGCAAAAACAAGGTAACTACGACTTGCCTGTTGCCTCTGACAATCTCTTCCACCCAACCCTTTGCACGGTCTTCTTCAACAACATCATTCAATCGATCCTTCGATTTCCATCACGAGCTCGAATACACAAGGCATTGTTCACAACACTGCCATGTTCTGAGCTACGACTCGACTGCTGGGAGTACTTTGCCCTTTTTTGCTAGCTTTTATTTCATCTCGTTTTTCTAATTTACTTCTTTTGTGTTTCTGTTCTCTTTCAGTTTTGTTTGTGCTCTATCTTTCCCTCAGTTTCTAATTCCTTGTTTCCTTGTGTTTTTTGTTCTAGAATACAATTCAATACACTACTTTCAAACAAATATTTACATTTATATTATGGTTCCCGTTCTAGATCTCGCTGAGACGACAAATTGTTTTCTTAAAGAGTTAGAACAACAATGGCTGAGATGATGTTCTCACTCCTTGCCACTGAGAACTATACATGAATAGTGGAGCAGTTTTCTTTTAAGATGAGTGATTCACAGCCTTCTTTATTTCGTATAGCCATGAAAACAGGAGCTACTGTAGACGCTTGTGGTCTGTGTTGTAGCTTGCCCATCTCGTAGTATGAGTATGCCTCCCCTTTGATGGGCGAGAAGTGACACAAAACTTCCCATTTAGTTGCTGGGTCAACACGAGCGCACCGGAAGGTATCGCTTACAAACAACTGTAGGCAAATTTTGAATACAATTTTTGTCGGCACGGGGTTCGCATTACATCATCATCAGCAGCTTTTTCTACCATTTAATTTTCGTCATTGTCATCAATATCATGTACTATTATTTGACTTGGTTGTATGGTTTCATTGAAAACTCCATGTAATTAATGAGATCTATTGTGACTAGTTGATCCTATTTAGTTTTAACGTCTAGATTTGATCGAACACAGGATCTACCTCGAACTCAGAGCGCCCGATTAGCTCTGTGGTTAAGCACTCGCTTGCCATGCGGAAGGTACCGGGTTCAATCCCCAGAGCCGACAAAAATTTTTATTCTAAATTTGGTTAGAGTTGTTTGTAAAGGATACCTTCCGGTGCGCTCGTCTTGACCCAGCACCTAAATGGGAAGTATTGTGTCACTTTTCGCCCATCAGACTAGCGCGTTAACCACTTGACTACCTGCGCACGGTACATGATCATCTTTACCGACCTCAGTAGTTTGATCGATAAGGCGACGAACTTGTAGCCAGGAGGTCGGTGGTTCAAGTCCTAAGTTCAGCAAAGATTTAGTAAAGCGAGTTTGAGTAATTGTGACTTCACGAAAGTGATTAACACAAATATGATAACTTTTTTTTCGAACTTTTTACATAATCAATAATCATTATGGTTGATTTTCATCATTAACAATGGCATCATTATCAACATCACCAGCACCACCTTCGTCTTCTCTGTCTGCTTACTCAACTTCCTCAAGGAGTCAAAACAATGACTCACGGAGAACCACGTGAAAAACTAAAAACAATGAACAAAAACACGTCCACAATGAATCTTCCATTTCGACTTCCTTTCAGAGAAATCTATTTCTGGTGCTTCCGAAAGATTCGTGACAAGCCGGTAATGACACCGGGAATCGAACGTCTCCCCGACACAATGACAACATTAGCCGAAATAACATTTCCTATTTCCTGTGCGGTCGAAACGGCGGCGCTTGTCTTGCACACTAGCTGCGATCCCGTACTTTGTTACGCGGAAAAATGTAAAGTTATAATATCGAGTTAGTTAGAATAGCGCTGCTAAACTTTTACCGAATTTAGGACTCGAACCACCGGTAAAAATAGTTATGTTCTTTTATTGAGTGCACTGGTAGTCAAGTGGTTAAGGCGATAGTCTGGTAATCCAGGTAGCATAGGGATCCGTTGGTTCGAATCCCACCCAGTGCATGAATTATTACTCATTAATTTGAGTTTGTAACCACATAATAATAAGACGCTTAGGGTTATGTGGTAGAAAATAATTTTAAGGTAGAAAGTGGAAGGTAACCTGGTGGTTATTTTTTTTTTTTTTTTAACATTTACAAATCCATTTTTATGTTCGCATGAAGTACTGGCTGGGAGACTATAAACAGGGAGTAGACCAGCATTGGCTTATTTCTGGGGGCCCTTGTCAATTATTAGCCTCCTTGTAAAGTGGTATAAGTGCTGAGTCATTCCTCCACTGTCTGGCTACCATCTTTCACGATGACGCCACCCTATATGATGATGATGAAGTACTGGTGTACTGTGGAACACTTTAGTTACTTATGTTTTAAGCTACTGCAACGTCTCTACAATCGCCAGAAATCGGGCGAGTAAATTGCACAGTAAATTTGTAAACCTACATGGTGAAAGCTTTGCAAAATAAATGGGCTAAGTTTAAATAGAATCCGTGCTATTTGCTTCACACACGAAGTTAATGTATGACTAAAGTCCAATATACAGGGTGGGATTGAAAAAATCTGTTTATTTTCTCACATGCTCAATCGAAACTGCGAAAAAGAGCCAACTTAGCAACACTTGTCCTCTTATACTCGTATCTTACGGACTAAGTAAAGTGTTTTTTTTTTCTTCAGAAAAACCTTCATTTTCAGATTAGCAGTACAAAATTAGATTTTTTTAAATAATTAATGTTGGAACACTTTACGTTTTTTTTTTTATTAACGTCTCTTTAACATAATTATGAGGCTTTCACCCGCCGGGCAAAAAAATTTTAAAATGCTGGTTTAGTGAAATATCACTCCAAGTCGAACTCGATTGATTCATTTTATAGTAATATCAACCTAAAAAAATTGTGGATAATTTCTCATTTTATATTATTAAGTTTTTTTCACCAACCTCAGTAGCTTGATCGATAAGGCGGCGTAACCTGGAGGTCGATGGTTCAAGTCCCGGTTTCAGCGTAGATTTAGTCAAGCGAGTTTGAGTAGTTGTAATATCACATATGTAAGTGATTACACAAATATGGTTAAAAAATAATAATTAAATCTGTCTAGTGCCACATAAATAAATTCAACCACCCTGTAAAAGTTAAATAGAATCGTACTTGATAATTTATTACCTACTTCTGTGTTAACAATAAGCTACGTGAGAGGGGGTGGGGGAGGCCAAACAGTGGTTAAATAAAATAAGACATCAGGGTGGTTTTTCTTTAGCATTGAGCATGGTAGCGTTTCGCAGGTAGGGTTACTTCAGAATTTTCCATTTCTTTTTCTTTCGCTGTACAAAACCGACCTCAGTAGTTGGATCGAGGACTAATGCTTGTAACCTGTAGGTCGTCGGTTCAAAAATCAAACCGCTAGAATGACTCAAAAATACACGAGCTATTAGGGACTCGAACCACAGTCCACCGGCTTTATGATTCAGCAACAGAAGTCTTTTTCATTAGTTACCTATGTCTGTCCCGGTAGCTCAGTGGTAAACTCTGTGAATCCAGAGGTTCCAGAGTTTGCGGGTTCGAAACCCAGCCGGGACATGACAAATTATCCTCCCATTTGGGATTTTTACCACATAATAATATGTCTTGGACTTACTGCTTAAATAATGGGACTTATAGTCCCAATCGGGCAGTATAAATAAGGAGATATTATTATTATGTTTATCTCTTTCTATGTATCTGTATGTAGGTGGTTGCTTCGTGTTTTTTAATACTCATTTTTCCTCACGAAAGCCCTGGACATCCAAGTAGAAAGGAGGAGATTCCTACCCAGCAGGGGATCGAACCCAGGTCATCGTGCGTGCAACCCTAGTGCGCTAGTAAATTCGACTACGGTGACTCTATTATTCATATTGTTACTTTTTACATTCAAAATAATATTTGTTAGTGGCCTGTGTGACAATTTATACTGAACAATTTTTATCTCGTCAACAGAGATATGAATCACCTATACGTAGCTTAACTTGGTACTTATAGTATACACTATAGAATCCATAATAGATATGTCCTGGTATTGTTGACGCATAACGATATTGCTCAACACTACATTGCAATCTCTAATTCACCGATTGTCCTAATATCGCTATCACTTACTAATATTGCTATCATTTGTAAACTAATGTACAGGGAGATCAGAAAGATTGTTTTTTATTTTACATGACCAAGAGTCCAACTTCAATCTATCACCGCAAAACCGAGGTTGGAACAGATTGCTTTAATCAGGTGAGAAATAATAATTCAACCAGAAATACAGTCAACTTTTACTTATACAATCAAGTTTCAATAAAGCCACTGATTCGATGAAAAACAAAAAACCTTTTTATACTTTTAAATAACCGTTTCTTCTTAACCTTCATAATTTTACATATTTTGTTTTAAGCAATAATATTTATATAGTTAATAACGTCTATCAACAAAATAATTTATCTGAGCAAGTTTTTTAGCTCAATGAGGAAAAAACAATTTGGACCAATGAAATGAACTAATAAATAAAGCACCCCTACTTAATTTTAAATGAGCTCTCTCCAACGATGTTTAGTTTGTGTCAATCAACATGGCAATCCGTTCTGGTGGGCTGTCAACTTTACGCACCTAAATTTGTTGCTCTGGACCAAGTTAGGGCCCAAACCATGTATGAATTTAATATAGCCTCGTTAAAAACACATCATTTCAAACTTCTATCTGAAGAAATTCCAGGAAATTCTCAGCATGGTCCGGTCAATTCCAGCTCCAGATGTTGTATCTTCAGAATCTTGATAACAAATGAACATACAAGGTGCTACCAGAAATGAAAATCTAACCCGGAACTTTGTTGCAGTTATGGTTTTTGCACGTCGCGTCGGCGTCGCTGCGGTCCAATTATTATTTTTTATTTTAATTTTCTAAGTAAGCACCTACATACCAAAAGGAGACTCTGGTCCAAATTTGGAGTCATTTGGTCCAGCCGTTTCGGAGCTACGTTGATTACGAATGAATGTAAATTATTTATTAATTTATTATTATTGTGACTACTGCGCGTAGTCCAGAGATCCTGAGTTCGATTCCCGATCAGAGCACAATATTCACACAGAAAATTGTGTTCCCTCCGAACACGTGAGCTAGGCTAGCATTTCCGGCCCTACGCTGGGTGAGGTTAATGGAGGGTACAACCCTTGTCCTAACCAGGACGCTAAATTAAATAGAATCTTTGGCGTTAGGAAGGGCATGCCACAACCAACTAACCTGAACTATGAGGTTGAACAATGTCGACTGCAAGAAGGTTTGGGAAAAGGCAAAGTGAAAGAAGTAACCGCAATGTTTCAATCAAATGTTAATTTACAACAATGCCGTACTCTAATAAACTCCTCGAAATCGTGAAATCGATTCACATTCATATTTGTTCACACATTTCTATATCACCCTGTATAGTCATTAAACACATGATACTAATTTCAACTGTCGTCAGGATAAGCGCTTAGACTATCAGGAATACGAGGAGACGAATCACTCCTCTGTCAGGACACACAGATGTGTACCAGGACATCTTGTGAGGAACTAATTGTGTGCTGAGCATTGCACAGTGATTGGCAGAGTGAATGAAACCATCTACAGAAAGTCTCCTATATGTGTACAAAATTCCGTTCAGTAGTTTCTGAGATTTGCGCGTTACAAGGAATGTATTTAACAGACAGACAGACACAGGTTATGAAACGTTCAGAAATATGAAGAAAGAAAATTAAAATCGGAGCAATAAAATATGTTTTGTTACAAAAACGAACATAATACTTCCGATTTCTAATATTCGAAATTTCTCGGAAGTAATAGAATGGAAATGGACCACGCGTCTACGTGAGTACCTCTGCCTACATTTAATTTAACCAAGGAATTTAATGAATATGAAATTCCGATGCAAAAACATTTCATTAAACATTCATTTTCAATAGATTTTACTCTATCCTGGGGCCTATTACATAAAGCACTTCACACTTCATACTTGACGAGTTCACACTTCAAGATTCAAATTCAGTAAAATGTTAGTACGCCTCCTCGTGGTTCACCCTGGGCAACGCATTGACATGCGGCTAAAGTACTGACAATTTTGGCGATCAGACAATCACTGCCATCAGATTTCCTGATCAAGTTTACTAGATATTATATCTTTGAGATGTGTAATAAAGCCATACGATAAATAAATAAAAATGTTCCATAAAGGAACTTTACGAATTGATTTTTAAAGTAATTTGTCAAGTAAACTGCCACACATTTTCTTCCATTTTTATTAGTGCTTATTATTTATATGAATGAATTAGATAAAACTGAAAGACATAAGAAAATTAATTAAATTTATAAAAAAAAATTTTTTTTAAACTTTATTGTTTACACTTCAGGAATGGACGTTTGAGTGGCAGTTCAAAGGGAAATCGTATAGTGACTTGTAAAGCTTTATGAAATGGAAATACTTTACACTTTAGCTTTTCGTAACTCATCAAGTATGAAGTGTAAAGTTTTTTTTTATGAAATGAGCCCCTGGTATAGAGGTTCATGTGTTAGGTATTTGTAAATGTTAGGTACACCAGTTTAAAAAGTTATACACTCGGAAACGTTTTTATTTATTCACAAATTTAGTCGGTCTATTGAAGGATATTGATGGATTACCCACCGAATTAGCGTGGAAAGCATACAAAAAAAACTTTTTCAAAATCTGTAACCCCAATTAGACAGTAGAAAGTTTTAAAAAAATCCTGTATGCAAATAAAACGATAATAAATTGGGAATTGGGCTGCATACACAAAAACTCTCTTTTTTTTCGTTCACTCATCCAGGTATTTTATTGTGTAAATAGTTGGGTATATAGTGTGTATGTATTTTAATATGTACATAGTGTGTATGTATTTTATTGTGTACATAGTGAAAACTGTGGAAAAAAGTAGATAGATAATAGATGGATATTTTTACTGTTGTTCTGTTTGGATTCAAAAGCTCTACTCTATCTCTTGATCATTTTTTACTTCCGAAAATTTCTAATGTAAGGTACAAATCGGAAGTTTTCGTTTTTGTAAAAAAAAAAAAAAAAAAATTCTGCAATTTATTTTTTTTTCTTTATTTTTTCTTTAATTTTTTTCTTTATTTCTGGAAGTTTCATAACCTCCTGAGTAATTTTGGTTTGGTTTGTTTTTGTGTATGTCTGTCAGTTTTTTTTCATGATTGTTAACTTTGGATTTTATTATATTTTATTATAGGCAGTGACCATGAAGAAATGCTTTACCTTTAAAATATATGTATCTTTGGATTAACGCAGTCATCGAATATAAATTATCATATTAGTCCAGGCAAAAAAATGACATTCATATGACCAGATTATTTTTGGACAACGCCTCTTTAACTAGATGTTAGGTGATTCATGACGGAGGTTTTACCTTCCTTTTGCTTAAAACTCACAAACCAGCAACCCATATTACCCTCACCCAGCCTGGATTGCCACGAGATTAGCCAGCATCATGAAATTTTGATTTAAGAGTGGTCACCCACCAAGTCCTAAACGACCTCGACGTTGCTGAACTTGAGTGAACTGACGAGAACTGGTGTATTCAACGTGTCATCGACACTCGCTAAGAGTTTTTTTTTTTATCAAAGTAATTTTTTCTACATGATATCGTCGCTGCAAATTTTTGCTGTCGAAAAAAAAAAAACTGCCAATTATGGACACAATACTTCCTCGTGATTGCTTGACATTGTAACCACGTGCCAATTTTGAGATTTTATACTAAATTACTTGTATCTCCGAAACGGCTGAACCGATTTTCTTCAAATTTATTTTATATGGTAGAATATCGTTTTTTCTGAATTCCACAAAAAATTCTGTATAGGCAAGTCGTGTTCCTTATTTTTTTACTTTTTTGTCCAAAATTTCGGATTTTCTTAAATATCAGAGTCAAATTATAATTAATTTTAAAAATAAATATAAATAACCTATGTCAAACAATAATATGCATATTCTTACAAAATTTCATCAAAATCGGGTGTACCGTTCACGAGATATAAGCGTTTAAGTAAAAAGTTAGTGGTCAGGCGCATGGTCTCTTTCACCCAGAACCGCTGGTATGAATTCGATGAATTTAAAATGGGACCATCTACAGAATGTCTCCTAGATGTGTGCAAAATTTCATCAAAATCGGTCGAGTAGTTTCCGAGATTTGCGCGTTACAAGGAATCGTTTTAACAGACCGACAGACAGACCGACAGACGGACACAAAACCAAATTTACTCAGTAGGTTATGAAACGTCCAGAAATATGAAAAAAATTGAAATCGGAGCAAAAAAATATTTTTTTTTACAAAAACGAACACAATACTTCCGATTTCTAATATTAGAAATTTCTCGGAAGTAATACTCTCACATATCCCCTCGTGTGACGCATATTGCAATGTTTTTGCCAAAATAATGGCAGATGTACCGTGAGACAATGTGTTACCACAGTGACACATTTCCTGACGCGACGGTAAAAAAATAATAAAAAAATATCCTAATTCCACTATAAACCCGAGACATCTTCTATGTAATTTTCCAACACCCTATTCTACATCCCATGCATGGCCTTTAAGTATTTTCCTAACCTTACTATACAGTATACACGCAAAGGCATTGAGCTGCATTAGGAAAAAAATATTAAAGAAGTTACTCATAAAAAGCTCAAGTTTCAGTTACAAATTTGATTATATAAAATTCGGTCACAAATTCTACCGATGGGTGGAAGAGATTGCCAAAAGGGTTGGGTGGAAGAGATTGCCACAGGCAATAACCCCGCCCTTTAGGTAGGACGTTTCTTTGTTCAATAAGTGTAGCTTTGAAAAACCAATCACCAAACATTTTAATAAGGAGTCTTGATTGATGAGTCGTCATATTAACATTTTTTTACACACTCAAGTGTGCACAGAGCTCCATATTAACATTTTTTTACACACTCAAGTGTGCACAGAGCTCCATATTTTTTTTTTTTTTTACAGATAAACGTTTTTTAATAATCTTTTTACACACAAGTGTACAGAAAACGATAGATACTTTCACATTTATTATTATGAGGCCTGCACCCGAGTTACTGCCCGAGGCATGGCCCTATATTTTTCCTAACCCAACTCTACACAATGAGGCATTGCCGTACAGCGTTTCGAGCCCGAACTAAGATTGGATATTAATATAACCAGTAGATTCCTTGTCCAATGCAAAGGTGGAATGTCTGACTATGAAGAGTTGGGTGGAAGAGATTGCCATAGTCAATAACCCCGGCCTTTAATTAGTATGGCCCTGAAATAACAAATATTTTTTCAGAATGAAGGAACGGACAGATGTAAATATTATGCTAAGGGAGACACTAATGCAAGATATTGAGAATGTATAAATATTTGACTTGAATTTTTTTCCCCGTTTTTGGTGTGACAGTAGGTAAATATTATGAAATTATGATACTTCTACGAATTTTTTGAAACAGGAAAAAGGTGAAAGGGTCATATATATATACAAGTTTGTCCCGGTAGCTCAGTGGTAAAGGCGGCACTCTGTGAATCAAAAGTTTCCAGAGGTCTTGGGTTTGAAACCCAGACGGGACATGACAACTTATCCTCCCATTTAGGAATTTTACCACATAAGAATAATGTCTTGGGCTTACTACTGTAATAATGGGACTTTAATAGTCCTAATCAAACATTAAATAAGGCGAAATTATTATTAAATATATCTCTTAGAAGCTCTTCAAAGCTTAGGAGAAGTACCTTGTATAAATATTTCTTTATAAAGAAAATAAATAAATAAACTTAAACTAGCCACAGCTGGTAGAAAAAAAATGTATGAAAAACATTCAGAATTGCTGAAATCTAGAAGAATGGTAAAAGTTACATGAAAGATTCAAATATTGATAAGGTTGAGGTGTTTGCAGAAATAATATTGTTTTAGCATAAACTTCTTCTTTTTTGATAAACTGTGTCCGAAATTACGCAAAAGATATCAGTGTTCCAGAGAAGTTTCGCAGAATTTAGAACCAGAAAGCTATCTACACGACAGTTGGCGAATTTTAACAGTTAAAAATAAATCTGAAGCTTCAAAAAACCTTGAGAGCCAAATCGAAGAAGTAGATTAGCCTTGCGTTGCGCTTAATCTGGTTTGTACTCAACAAGCCCTCAGCTAAGTGTGCTCGGATACTTAAGATCTCTTCTTAAAACAGGTACTTGCATTTTCCCGCTAGCAACTTTATTCCAAAACAAGATAAACGCCTAGCTCCATAAAAAGACAAAGCCCTATTCAGACAGTTTGCAGAAACCTTCTGGCTGGCAAGCTTAGTGAGGTCGGAGCTTTTTCCGACTACATTTTTTTGTTATTGCTTTACTTCTCTTTAAATATCTAGGTCATTCAAGATGGGGGGTTTATCCTCTATTCTCTGGAAACTCACAAACCAACTAGCCACATTAACCTCACCCAGCCTGGGTTAGGCCGGGAACAGCCAGCATCACGAGGGTTGAATTTGAATGGTCACCCATCCCGATCCTAACCTCGCTGAACGTTACTTAACTTTAGAGGAATAGAAACATTACGAGAACTGGTGTAGTCAACGTGTACCAACCATATCTCTAAAAGTTCAACACTTCAACACTTTCCTTTTCAAATTGTGTCCTTAGAGTGGTATAGGAAAAGGATTTGGATTTTCGGTCGATTGTCAAATTCGGTACGTAAATTAGATCCTCGCTTTTACACAAGATACTACCTATTATGTTTATCTATTTTAAAATTCTGCATTACATGTTATAGAAATTTTGTAGATGAAGATAACAAAATATGTTATTGAAGTTCTTTATCTTGAACGAGGAGATATGCCAGTATTTCAATAAGCTCATTTAAAAGAGATATTGATTTTACACACTTATTTACTATCTGCGTTTTAACATTCTGTATTACATGGATACAGAAATTTTATAGATGAAGAAGATAACTAAATATGTTATTGAAGTTAATTATCTTGAATATTGATTGATCTGACGAGCTTTAGAATTTATTGGTGCGAACAATATTTGCTCTAATTAATTTACAAAAGAGTAATAAGATAAGCAGGAAACCTCATTCCGGAAACTACTCTCATTCTTATAATCCCCAAATTCAACCGAGCGCAAGAATAGCTCAGTGGATAAGCACTCGCTTGTCATGCGGAAGGTCCCGGGTTCGAACCCCCGCACCGACAAAAAAATTGTATTCAAAATTTGGTTACAGTTGTTAGTAAGAGATTCCTTCCGGTGCGCTCGTGTTGATCCAGCACCTAAATGGGAAGTATTGTCACTTCTCGCCCATCAGAGGGGATGCATACTACGGGACGGGAAGGCAACACAGACCACAAGCGTCTACAGTAGCTCCTGTTTCATAACTACGAAATAAAAAAGGCTGTGAAATACTCATCTTTATAAATAAAAAAAATGTCACACAACACACTCTGGTTGGTTCAAATTAACCAACCAGAGTAGATACAATGTGTGATGGTTGAAAGGGAAATTTGAGGATTATGAGAGGGCCTCAAATCTCCCTTTCAATTATTTTGGAACCTTTCTGGAACGAGGGCTAGTAGGTACAACCTCTCCACATGAGAGAAAAAAAATGAATAAAATATTAATAAAAAATCTACTTACTGCTATTCTAATCCTCTAAATCAATATTAATCAGGTTTGAAGCACGGAATTAATTTATCACAGTTGACCAAGTAATATTAAATTCACCTCTGCCTGTATTGTTGAAAACCTTTTTTGATTGAAAATAAAATGAAAATCTTGAAACAAAAAAATGTAATTTTAGTAAAATAATTATTTTGGAACCTTTCAAATTTCGAAATGGAAAGCGATTATCCAAATGACTTTCGAATCCTGACCATTGTTCTATCGCTTCCATTCTAAGTTTTTCAGGCAAAAAATATTAAGACATAAAAATCATTTTTCATCATTCTACTTTTTTTACGATGAAATTAAATTAGCCTGAAGTAATCTCGACCTATGCCTCTCTCTCTCTCTCTCTCTCTCTCTCTCTCTCTCTCTCTCTCTCTCTCTCTCTTTCTACTCCTTCTCTCTCTACCTCCTTTTTTCTCACTTTTAAATTTTCAAAATAATTAAAGCAAAAGCTGAGAAAATTATTCCTAAAGCTTGAAATATATAAACGAGGGGTCGGGGGCAGGGATTATTCAGTGTTACGTAAGTGCACGGTGCGATTTAGAGCTTTTCACATGTAATATTTTCACAGAACTTCTCACGAAAATATTATACAGCCGGATTATATACCAAAGTCAGCAAGTGCATTGTTGCATATGCTGACGCCAAAATGAAGGCGCCTTGAGAACACCAGACTCATCTAATTAAAAATTCCTACACAGTTCCAAAAAGTTAGCGAGATTTTCTATAAATTTTCTTTTAGCGAGAAATTTGTCAGAGAAGGAAACATTGTGGGAGTGGAAATTTTCTACTTAAAGATACTCATATTTTCTAATTCCAAAACAAAAAGTTTTGTCTTATCATATTTATCATACTTATTTGAAATCCAAGAGAGTTTTTTAGTTCTTTGAAAACGCGAATTCTCTAGTTCTTCTATCTCTCTTCGTTTCTATCAATCAATCTCTCTCGTTATTGCTTCACCTCAGTAGCTTGATCGATAAGGTAACGGACTTGTAACCGGGAGGTCGGTGGTTCAAGTCCCGGTTTCAGCGTAGATTTAGTAAAGCGAGTTTGAGTAGTTGTGACATCACGAAAGTGAACTTCCGTCACCATGACATCACACATGGACACGGAAAGTAAGTAAGTATCTATCTCCCCCTCTCTCTCCCTCCCTCTCTTTCTCTCTCTCTCATTTTCTCTTTTGATCCCACTCTTTCTCTCTCTCATCTTCTCTTTTGATCCCTCTCTTTCTCTCTCTCATCTTTTCTTTTGATCCCACTCTTTCTCTCTCTCTCATCTTCTCTTTTGATCCCTCTCTTTCTCTCTCTCATCTTCTCTTTTGATCCCACTCTTTCTCTTTCTCATCTTTTCTTTTGATTCCACTCTTTCTCTCTCTCATCTTCTCTTTTGATCCCACTCTTTCTCTCTCTCATCTCTCTTTTGATCCCACTCTTTCTCTCTCTCATCTTTCTTTTGATCCCTCTCTTTCTCTTTCTCATCTTCTCTTTTGATCCCACTCTTTCTCTCGTTCATCTTCTCTTTTGATCCCTCTCTTTCTCTCTCTCATCTTTTCTTTTGATCCCACTCTTTCTCTCTCTCATCTTCTCTTTTGATCCCTCTCTTTCTCTCTCTCATCTTCTTTTTTGATCCCACTCTTTCTCTTTCTCATCTTCTCTTTTGATCCCTCTCTTTCTCTCTCTCATCTTTTCTTTTGATCCCACTCTTTCTCTCTCTCATCTTCTATTTTGATCCCACTCTTCCTCTCTCTCATCTTCTCTTTTGATCCCTCTCTTTCTCTCTCTCATCTTCTCTTTTGATCCCACTCTTTCTCTCTCTCATCTTCTCTTTTGATCCCTCTCTTTCTCTCTCTCATCTTTTCTTTTGATCCCACTCTTCCTCTCTCTCATCTTCTCTTTCGATCCCTCTCTTTCTCTCTCTCATGTTCTCTTTTGATCCCACTCTTTCTCTCTCTCATCTTCTCTTTTGATCCCACTCTTTCTCTCTCTCATCTTCTCTTTTGATCGAACTCTTTCTCTTTCTCATCTTCTCTTTTGATCGAACTCTTTCTCTCTCTCATCTTCTCTTTTGATCCCACTCTTTCTCTCTCTCATCTTCTCTTTTGATCGAACTCTTTCTCTTTCTCATCTTCTCTTTTGATCGAACTCTTTCTCTCTCTCATCTTCTCTTTTGATCGAACTCTTTCTCTCTCTCATCTTCTCTTTTGATTCCACTCTTTCTCTCTCTCATCTTCTCTTTTGATCGAACTCTTTCTCTCTTTTCTCTTCTTTTTTGATTTCTCTCCTTCACTATTTCTCTCTCTTTCCCTCCCTCTCGTTCTCTCTCTTTTCTTTCTCTCCCTCTTCTTTTTTGATCCCTCTCTTTCTCTTTCCTCTCTTCATTTTTGATCTCTCTCCTTCACTCTGTGTAAATTAGGACGGTTTCATATTCAAATTCAAGACGCTAATTGAGTTTGTACTTCTCGGAGTGTTTTGTAATTTATTCAACACTTTTCTACTTTTTCATCTCTGCTGTGGGCTGGAAGAGATGGGCCCCTAAGGGTTTCAGGGCACGAGATGGATGACAGATGATTTTGAAAATTCTTTATCATCAGAAAGAGTGCTAAGGTGAAAGTAAGTTCCATAAAATTAGGGTAACAGTAAGGTAAAATAATGTGTGAAAGTAAAAATAAGATAAAAGATAAATTAAAGCAAAAAAAAAGTTAGTTACCATATTTGTGTTTATCATTCCGCCATTTTGAAGGTCCCCGTTTGATCCCCAGAGCCAACAAAATAATTGTATTCAATTAGGTGACAGTCGTTTGTAAGGGATATTTTCTGGTGCACTTCTGTTTATCCAGCACCCATCAGAGGAGAGGCATTGCATAGAATAGACAAGCTACAACACAGACCAAAAGCGTCTACAGTAGCTCCTGTTTCATGGCTACGAAATAAAAACGGCTGTGAAACACTCATTTTTTTTGAGGGGAGACAGAAAGAGAGGGATCAAAAAAGAAGAGGGCTCAAAAGAGAAGATGGGAGAGAGAAATAGAGGGAGGGAGAGAGAAAGAGAGAGAGAGGGAGATTGATTGATTCTATCTTTTTGGTAAGAGAAAGATGATTGGCAGGGAGAGAAGAGGAAAAAATGAGAGAGGTAGAAAAGAGGAGAGAGGAGGAAAAAAATAGCATATGATGCGAGTGAAGAGAGACCACAAGAAGAAATAGAGGGAGCGAAACACGAAAGTTATTATAATATTATGTGTGTTAATCACTTTCGTGATATCACAACTACTCAAACTCGCCCTACTAAATCTACGCTGAATCCGGGATTTGAACCATCGACCTCCAGGTTACAAGACCTCCGCCGTATCGATCAAGCTTCTGAGGTCGGTAGATAAATGAAAGTATAGTAAAAATAGACGCAAAAATCCGAAAATACAGAAGAGGAAAAGAAGTAGAGTGAAACTACAGGTTGAAAAGGAGTGGTAGGGGTAACAGAGGATATATTAGAATCAATCTCTATATATAAATGAGAAATATGGACGGGCTTTGTGGGTTTGTGGATTTGTGGGTTTGTGGCTTTGTGTGCAGGAATTGTTTAGGCGAAACGGTAAGAGATAGCGAAAAATTGATGAGAGATGACCCCAAGTAAAATTGCCGGAAAATACCAGGAAAATTATCAAAAGTCCGAAATTCCAAACCGTCCTTGAGTTATGACCTTCCTCAAGTATTTCCTTGAGGAAGGGTCCGATTTTAAGACAGTCTTTGCCCTGGAACTTGAAATCTATCGCGAGGACCTATATTTTTTATTATCTAATAACACACTAGACAAAATTATCTTTCATTTAATTCATTTTAGGTCACATTCTGACGTACCGTTCTGGAGATATAAGCCAGAATGTTCGAAATTTCGACCTTTTTTTCAGACTTTTCACGTTTTTTAGCAGATTCCAGCGCGGAACTGAAAATTTGTCGCGAGGAACTATATTTTTTATTATTTAATAACATATTAGACAAAACTAGCTTTCATTTAATTCATATTAGGCCATATTCTGACGTATTGTTCTCGAGATAGAATCCAGAATGTTTGAAATTTCGACCATTTTTTTTTAGACTTTTCACGTTTTTTTACAGATTCCAGCACGGAACTTAAAAGTTATCGCGAGGACCTGTATTTTTATTGTTAAAAACTGTCTGAGAACATCACATGATTTTATTTGAGCCCTTTGTTGCCATATTCTGACAAACCGTTCTCGAAATATGGGCCAGTTTGCTACATTATCAATATCCGCTATGATAGATTTGGCTCGGGATTTTGAAATTTCCAGCGATGATGGTTGTGTGTGTGTGTGTGTGTGTGTGTGTGTGTGTGTGTGTGTGTGTGTGTGTGTGTGTGTGTGTGTGTGTGTGTGTGGATGGGTGTGTGTGTGGATGGGTGTGTGTGTATGTATGTGGTGTGTGTGTGGATGGGTGTGTGTTTGTGTGTGGTGTGTGTGATGTGTGTGTGTGTGTGTGGGTTGATGGATGTGTGTGTGGATGGGTGTGTGTTTTGTGTGTGGTGTGTGTGATGTGTGTGTGTGTGTGTGTGTGTGTGGGTTGATGGATGTGTGTGTGTGTGTGTGTGGGTGAGTGGGTGTGTGTGTGGATGGGTGTGTGTATGTGTGTGGGTGTGTTGTGTGTGTGTGTGTGTGTGTGGGTGGGTGTGTTTGGATGGGTGTGTGTGTGTGGATGGGTGTGTGTGTTGATGTGTGTAGATGTGTGTGTGTGAGTTGTGTGTATGTGGTGTGTGATGTATGGGTGGTGTGTGTGTGATGGCTTGGCGAAGCGGGTGCAGCCCGCTAGTATACATATAAACAGAAAGTTGAGAAGTTGTACAATAAACATAAGCCAGACTCTCCCTCAATAATAATAATAATGTATTTCTTTGTGTCATTATATCAAAATTTTAGTGGGTAGCGCAGAATTACAACTTTTTCGTATTTTTAGTATCCCAATATCAATTTTGTTTTTGCCTATAATTCCGCCACTGGTCGCTGCTAATATTAAAGCAGCTACTCATTTTTCCTCACGAGATATGAGTGGACCCCGAACACTCAAGTACAGAGCAGAAAAAATCCTCCCCCGCTGGGGATCGAACCTAGGTCACCGTGCGTGCAATGCCTTGCGCGCTAACTCACGGTGACTACTGACTCTCCCTCAAGAAGACAAAGTAACCACATATATCAACGTACTAAGGGTATGAAAAGTCATCCCATGATCCCATCATGTAAACTGGACTATCGCTTGCTCAGTTTTCTGGGGCAAACATTGTTTCTAGCACGTCTGAACGAGCCGGACAAAACCTTGCTTCAAACTGACATTATAGGTCCTGGCAGAGTTTTCTCAATAGATACACAAAAAATTAGTGTTAAAGAACTTGAAAAAAAAATTTAGTCGTTCTGTACTTTTGAAATGCTTGAAGTGCACGCTAGGGAATATGAATAGGATCGAGAGAGAAGAAAAAATGCTGAGAGAGGAGCAGAAAAAGTGCTGAGGGATAGAAATTCAGTACAAAAAGATAGGTAAGAGAAAGTGGAGGGAGAGGGAGAAAGAGAGAGGACAAGAGTGATGGAAGAGTGAGAGGGAGAATAAAGAGATAGATAAATAGTAGATAATGTGGAGATATGAGGGAGAGAGAGAGAAAAAAAAGCGGCAGGCAGGGAGATAGAAAGCAGAGAGAAAGAGAGATATATGAATGAGAGTGGAAGAGAGAGGTTGGAAATGAGGAATGATCAAGTCAAGACTTTATAAAAAAAAAGGAAGGAAACCCTATAAGATGAAAACCCTAATGAACCAAAATAGGCGAGGTCTAAACTTTTAATATTTGTTATAGCTTTTTAAAATCACAGTTACATAGTTGCTAATGGAAGAATTTAATCAAGAACATAACGGACATATCATATGGCTGATGACCTATTAAGAGCACGATTAAATCTATCCATTCGGATTAGCAATTATGCAACTGATAATCTGTGTCAAATTTTTGACTCTCGGAGTCCCGACACTGGGAGATGTCTCGTTCTTCAAACTTAATTTTCTAAATTGAAAACTTCATTTTCGAATGCCATCAAGTACTTTTATTTTTAAGGCAAACTTTTACTATATACTATACATATTACATATCATTACAATTTGCAAATTCATAATAGTTATATAAAAAAAAATTTAAGTTTTCATAACGTTTTCGTTTTTTCTTAGCACCAAGTCCCCCAGCAGAGTCCTAAATAGACTCATACGTCTTCTTCGTGGCCAAACTTTTCAAAACCATTCCACGCTTATGCATACATAAAAAAAATCTACATGAGTTCGGAAAACTTCCGAAAAAATAGGCAACTTCCAAGACGCCTGAGAAAAAAGTCAAAGTAAAAAAGCAGAGTGTTTTTTTTATAAAAAATGTAAACATAATCTTTTTTCAGTCAATTTATTTTTTGTTTCTTGGGAAATAAATTTGTTTAAAAAAAATCTCAACGGACATGTAGAGCCCTTTCAGTCCCACATTTTCTTGAAAAAGATTTTTTAATTACAAAATGGGATATAGATAATGATATTGGGCTCTGCCACTGTACATGTAAAATGTGGAACTGAAAAAAAGGTTGGGTAATTGAAATTATAATAACATTAATAAGTATATATTATTCTGGAATATCACAAAATATTCACACGAAGCTTTGCCAACTTCTCATTTTCACACATTACTCGTTTTCACTCATTACACACATGACGTCTTTACATAAACATGTAAGTTTGTGTTACGATTCCACAAACTTTCTCAAAAGTAGCATCTAAGGATCCTGAGATTCACAATGAGCAAAAATTCCTATACTGCTTTTACGTCATAAAAAAACAGGAAACAATCAAACATGATAGAATTTATCATCTTAACCCTTATCTAGGCAGAGAATTTTAACTTTTCATTTTTTTTTTTTTGAAAAAGTAAAAGAGGATGATAATTGCATGGTTGGATGGAAGAGCTCCATCCTGCTACTTTATATGTAGCGTAAAATAAATATTTTTAAATGTTCGGTGGAAGAAATAATGCTTTAGAATTAATCTTGGGCCAATAGAGTGAAAAACTGATGGTATATCCATATGGACATTAGACTGGTTTTAAAAAATCAATAGAGTGAAAAACTGATGGTATATCCATATGGACAATATGGACATATTGCCAAGATAAGGGTTAAAAGTAAAATTTCAAGTATTGTTAAAGTGAACTTGTATTGAACATATTAAAAGGGATCTTGGTTACTCTGTGATGCAATAATGGGATCCTATCAAAAATCTTTAATTTCAAATTCTGAAATGATATACATACATATCTGTCGAACGAAAGAGAAAGAGTCTTTGCTTTTTAAAAATATTTTCCTTTCTACAGGATAAGGAAAGTTAATGGGCAAAAGTAGGAGATATTTCTCTATGTATTTTTCGCACATAAAAATATCAGTGTCATTTGTCATAAAGAACCCACTCAAATCCTTGAAATTGATTCCCTTGGATTTTTTTATTGATTCAATCAATGATCAGACTCCTTTCTGACCTAAGTATATCTGTACCATACCTTCTACAATATAACCTTCCAGATAATATTTCTCACATATATCTTAAACGATTAACAGTAAACATAATAATTATATAAGTACTATAATATTATCTACAGACTACACGGGAGTAGAAAATGTACATACAAAAACACATCACAAGGAATTATCAGAAGAGAACAGGCAAGCTTTTAAAGATTTGATCGTCAAGTCAAGGAAAGGTTCGGGGCGAATTGAACCCAGCCCAAACCTAGCCCAGACTGAGGGTAGGCCGTGGGTGGGCCTAATCGAGAGTTTATTTAACTGCTGATGGAATCTAGAAGAGCCTCTAGAATCAAAAACCAGCAGCGAATACAAAAGTAGATATGGTTTTGTAATTTTCAGTAGAAAAATATTCGTACGAATACAATACTTTTCACTTAACAAAATACAATTGAAAAAAATTGAAAAGTTAATTTTTACTGTCCATAAAGTGTTCTTTGCTGTTAGCAAAAAGGGACTTATTAGTCCTACGCCACGCCGGCAGTATAAATAAAGTATTTGTAATTTGCTACATGGGTGCCCAAATGCTTTGCAGCTACAGGACAGAGCCTAATAAGTTGGTCATGGACAGTTTGGACAGGTACTTTAGATTGGCTTGGGTCGATTCCCCCACAGGTGAATTTTTATATTTTTACTTCCAAGAAAATCTCAATTTCAATAGCGGAATTTTTTTTGTCGAAAATGAACACACTTAGAATGTAACACTTTTTTTTTTTGCTTACCACTTTAACTATTAAGTCATTCGCGTATTTTTTGATATTGTTATACTCTGTTGAATATTTTTAGGGTTTATTAGTAGTAATGTGATACAATATTTATCTTTTACTATTTACCTATTATGATAAAAATTAGGTAATTATGTTTCGTGATAGTGTAAAATAAAAAGCTTGCCTTTTCACTAATATACAATTATACATAGATAGTTGTACGCTCGCGAAGAGCTGAAAATTATAAACAAAACGACGAACATTTTTCTCTTATTTTTTTATTGTCAAAACGTGTAATGTCCTGGCAAGTTGACCAATGCTTGGCGAAAAACAGCTCATACTGTGTACAACTAAAACCGACCTCGGTTGTCAAGGACGCGAGTTCGTAACCTGGAGGGCGGTGGTTCGAGTCGCAAGTAAAGAGACTTTCAGGTTTGACTAACTGTGACTGTTCTTGTGATGAAAAAACATCAGTGTTCTACTTGTTCTTAAAATTAATCCATTACTTTCCTTTCTATAGGATAAGGAAAGTAAAAAGCTATTGAGATGAAGAAAGCTAAAAAGTATCCTTCGCAATCATAAAGAATATACTTATGATTCGCACTACACAACATTAGAATAATACCTTACGAATACATGTCATAGAAATTATAAAAAATAGAACCTAACTATTTTTTATGCGAACTATACAAACAAGAAAGTTACTAAAAAAGGAATACCTAATTTTATCTTAAGGATTTTAACTCAGTCATTTTAAGGACATTGCAAAGGCAAAAATGTCTTTTTCTTGGAATTGTGGCAAAAACTACTTGAAATTAAGCCTATAGCTTGACAAAAAATATAGCTTGGAAATTAAGCCAAAAATCTAAAATGTCAAAAAAGAAAAGAAAAGAAAAAAAAGTGTACTGTACTATGCCTACTGCACAGCTGTGTCAAAAGCCAGGTAGGTACCTTCAAGGGTCAATCAAGTGATGTCTTTTTTAATCACCATGAATAGGATGGAGTCTAGGGGCTTATTGTGAACTATTGTAGACAGAGAGTAGAAAAAATAATTGACAAAAAAATGCCCCTACAAGGATATAATCGGTTATTTATTAATAGATTGAGAAACAATACAATATAATCGGTTATTTATTAATAGATTGAGAAACAATACTACTTCAGCACAAACGACAGGCTTTCATTGATGAAAAAAAAATCTATTGTGTTGTGGACAGTTGGTCGATAGTAAAATCTCTTCTAGACGTCATAGATAAACTGAAAACACATATCAATGAACTCGATAGAGAGAAGAAAAAAAATCTCGATAGAAATTTTTGTTCCTGTTTATTTTAACGTCGCTTTCAACTACAGTCATATCACGACGGTGGTTTTACCCAAAATTGACCCAAATAAGACCCTGTTCCGGTCTTAAGAAGACTAGTTTTTATTTATTTCAATTTCGACCTTTTCTTCAATTTTATTTAGCGAAAGAAAGCGCTAAGGATCAAAATGTAAAGATGTATAACAAAAAATCTGTGCCCCGAAACTGCTTTCGCATTACTTCAGGTCACTTTACATTTACACCCATGACATTCCGGAAACGGAAAAACTCGATCAGAATTTTCCGCTCTGGCCTGGATTCGAACCCGCAACCTCCGGGTCAGTAACCAATGCTCTTAATCACTGAGGTACGGAGTTCAGCTACAAATATTAAATTTGTGATAAACAGGGGACTCATCAATTACTCAAAACCTAGTTGATAATACGGTATAGAGCCCATTAAGCAAACTTTGACTTCGCAACGTTTTTGCAGTACACAAAATTTAACAGAGTGGTTGGTCACCTTTGCAATTAAAAAAATGTTTTATGGTTTGAAAATTTTATTACATTTTAAAAAGTTAAAAAAATAAATCATCGTATACTGTCGAGCTTGGTTTGTGGTTAAAAAAAAAAAAAAAAAAACGCAATTTGAAGTGTCAATATCTCAAATGAATTTTTTTCATTTTTTTTCCAACTCGACCTTAAGTTTATCAGTTGAAACTTAAGGCCGAAATTTATGTTTTGAGGTATGCAAGAGTCTCTGTTAAAGTTTTGAAGTTGTATAATGTAGGTACATATTTTTCAATGCAAAGATGTCTTTTGTAAAAAAAAAAAAAAAAAAAAAAACAAAACAAAACAAAACAAAAACCATGATAAAGCGTTTTAGGGTCCATGGACAAGAAAATCTGAGTTTAGCTATGACTAATGAGTCTTGTAATCGAAGTATTGGTCGAAAGAGTGAATGGTGGGGAGAACTTTTACTTAAATTTATCACAGAAGTCATTGACTGAAAACAAATTAAGGACCTGTACAGGAAATTGAAAACTTCTGCTCAAACGAATGATTTACAGTTTTCTGTTTACCTTTGATGAAAATTCATCACAGAGAATTAGTTCCCCGAGCAGGAGATAGAATTCCGACGGTTGAATTTTGATCCTTGATGTTATTGAACCTTTGAGATAAGTCTTTGTACAAGACGTTCCTTCTTTATGTATTCATGACCTATATGTACCTACCTAGATTCTTTTGTTAGGTATAAAATAAGCTTGTTATAAAATCAATCAGATTCACTTGACAACATGGATTCTAAAAACAGTACTTGAGATATATCGGTCATGTATGTAACTTTCTTTCAAACCTGTCAGCCTGTGACTATTTTTTCGGCGAGCTTGTGTCAAATTACCAGGACATTACCTTCAACACAGGATACGAGTATCAAAAATATAAAAATAGTTCTGTATAGCGTTTAAAACTAGGGGAAACGGGTTGACTTTACCTTGCACTCGACAGATGAGTGGAGGCAAGTAATAATCAGGATAGCAGACTCAGGTAGAAGAGGGCTAGCAAGGAGCTGAGGGTGATGGTGGTGCTACAGGATGTCCTCAGACTCCTGCTGGAGTAGAGGGGGCTCTCGATGGTGCTGGGGTCCCGCGCCGTCTTCAGGATAATCTGCCCCGGGATGCTGTAGCCGATGGCGTTGTGCGCGCGCAGCTCGACCTTGTAGAAGGTGTCTGCGTACAGGTTGGACAGCTCCACGGACGCCTGGTCACTGGACTTGAGCTGCAGCGTCTCGCATCCCGACCCCGTCTCCGACCACGTGTTCTCCCCCCGCCGCACGATGCAGTACTTCACCTCGTACATGTTGATGAACTCCCCGTTGTCCGCCGGGATGTTCCACCGCAGCTCGTACTTGTTCTCGTACGGCGACAGGATGTAGTTCTCCGGGTAGATGGTGTTCATCTTGATCAGCTTCGGCTCCTCCGGGTAGCTCCGCTGCGGCATCACGTAGGAGGTGATGGCGCCCCAGTTCCCGGTGCCGACGTCATTGGCGCCCGCGAACCGGAACGTGTACGCCATCTGGGGCTGAAGGTTTTCTAGGATGTAAGGCGCGTCTACCGACCATGTCTTGTTCCAGGCTTCGTTCCAGCCTTGATAGTCGAACTTGTACTGGACAGAGTAGGCCTTGATGGGTCGACCGCCGGAGTCACTCGGGCCGACGATGGAGAAGGTGATGGTGGTCGCGGTGGCGATCTCCACCTTAGCCTGCATCACGTCGGAAGGGATCCTGGCTTCCTGCAGGTTGATCTCGTGCCACGCCAAGCCGTGCTGGTTCCTGGCGGTGCATCTGTACTTGCCGTAGAACCTGGAGTCGGCTGGCGTCACCTGGAGCACACTGACGGGCCCCTGGCCAAACTTCTTGTAGCTGGGGTCCTGCTCGATGTCCCGGTTGTTCCTCTGCCAGGTGATGGTGGCGTTAGGGATGGACTCTGCAATGCAGGTGAGGTTGACAGGCAGGCGGGACCAGGACCAGGCCTCCTTCATGGGGGTGTGCTGGAACGTGGGCTCAAACTCCACCGTAATGTGGCCGTTCCTCCAGTGCTGACCGCCTTTGTTAGAGGCAATGCAGGCGTACAAGCCATCATCTGTTCTCTTCAGGTTGCGGATAGTCAGCTGGGCCACGGACTGTCTCAGCGCCGTGTCTGTAAACTGATTCACCACCAACAAGTGCTTCTGATTTTGAGCTAACTTTTTGAATTCTATCGTGGGCAACGGGTTGCCAGTCGCTCTACATTCCAGTCGCGCTTCTCGCGTGACAGGCACAGAAATATTCTTGATGTCCAACACCTGAGGCTTTGTGATTACGACTAGATTGAAGATTTTCTCCGCAATACCCGCTGCATTGCTTGCGATACACCGCCAGTCCCCATTGTCTTCAAAGGACACTCTGTTGAGGACGAGCGTGCCGAGTCTCTCATTGACCGGCATGTACTTCTGCTGGGTGGAGGCTTTGATCCAGTAGTACGTGGGGATAGGCTTAGCCTGGGCTCGGCACTCGATGCTGGCAGTCTCCCCCTCTATCACCTCCACACGGTTGTTCTCCGCCTTGTCCTGGAACACAGGCAGCGTCTGCACCTCCACATGGATGTGTCTCTCCTTCAGCTCTCCTGTCTCTATCACAATGGCGCGACAGGTGTACACACCATCGTCCCCCTCCTGGGCATTCTTGATGAGCAGACCTTCTGTCTCTGTGATATAGTTGGAGCCCTCTGGGATGGGTTCTCCATTCTTGAGCCAATCAATGAGGGGCGCTGGATTGGCGCTCACTTTGCACTTGACCTTGTAGTTTTTGCCGGCTGTGGTGAACTGCTCGACAGGGGCGTCCACCCAGGTGATGGCCACGATGGTCTGGAGGGTCACGGACCTGGTGAGGCTCACGGAGTTGGCGTAGATGGCTGTGCAGGTGTAGGTGCCCGCGTCCCCTTCCTGCAGGGCGTTGATGATGAGGGCGAGGCCCCCGGGCATGATGTCGGTGCTCATGCGGCCCCTGGACCACACGTTGTTGCTGCTGACGCTCCTGTTCTGGGTGTCGTGCCACTGCAGGTTGCTCACCAGACTCTTGTCGTCCACCTGGGGGAGACAGGTCAGCAGGACGTTGGTTCCCACGGGCTTCACCTGCACGGCATCCACAGGCAGGATGTCCAACTCTGGCGTCCTACTCAGAACCCCACGGGCGGACAAGCACAACACAGCCAACACCACACGAGTAGCCATCATGGCTGTCAGTTTTAAAATGTACTAGAAAACTTTACATTCAAGGACAGGCTATACTATTGTGCTATTTAAAAACTTCACAAAAAAGGATTGGTTAGGAGTGACTCATTAAAAAATAGGTAAAACAATTATTACAACACTTTAATTAATCCTACATTTTAATTTTAATATCTTATAAAATAATAAAGTAATAGTTTAGTTTAGTAAGAAACAAAAAATACTGTTAAATTCTGTTGAAGTAATAATCGTAAATAATCTGTACAGAACCAAACTGATAGAGATACGCTTTCAAAAAATATTAAAAAAAAGAATAAGTTATATTTTTAGTTCACAAAATAAGAGAGATATGAATTGAATCCACTTTAGTTAATTAATGAAAATAATTAGATGTTCACACCCGATTCCGCGCTATGTCCGAAACGAAAGCGATGAGAACGCACAACAACAACAACAACCGAAGAGCTAGAAATCTCGAATTTCTAAAACAACTGAACGGAACGAACAACAAAGATGGAATACAACGTGAGAGAGAAGAATTCTTGTTTGATGATCAACAGCATAACGGAGATGGGAGGCGCCTCCACCAACCAGGGGAAATAATGTACTGAAACGTGGGGGAATATCTCGCCAGAAGTAAGAGAAATGTACGAGAAGTATCTTGCAAGAACTAGGAGACATGTATCGGAGATGTTGGCGAATATATTGAAAGAGCTCCAAGAAATGAACTGGATATCAGAGATACCTCACAATGTCAAGAATCAAGAAACCAAAATAACCAATTAACTGTAATACCTATGTCGGTTATTCTTATAGCCGAGTTTATCACAACTTCACCAATCACTGATTCACCAACCACCCTCGAATCTCGAGGGTTCCCGAATCCACCAATCGGGTTTTATCACGAAAATTCAAGCTCGAGTTCGCGAATCATGATTGGCGTTACGGCAACATCGCAAATTACACGAAAACCTCAAAAAACCTCTGATTTTTCGGAAATTGCGATGTTGTTTTGTTAACTTTTTACATTTTGAATGTTAACATTTCTGAAAGCATTTTGAACGTTTTTTTGTGTCGTCCACATGGTCATTTCATAAGTTTCATATTGATCAATGATCATTTATCATTTTGTGTGACTTGGGTTCAATTCTCACTAGGGCAAGATATAATATATTACCTTATGAGTAAGAATGCTGTTTCAATGTGACTATCAGGGATGGAATTATGGTCAAAATAAGATATTGGGACAGATGGTGATCTCGGTTTTATTCCCAGCAGGGCAGAATTTTTCTGCCCTATGTCCACTGTATTTTCATCACGTTTTCATTAATGTTGTGTACTGGAATTATAATTATAGTTCTCATACCTAGCTGTTTAAGAATTCTAAATATTATCAAACACCTCGGCCGAGGTGTGAAGAACGCCAATACAAAGAAAGAGACAGCCCAGCAGAGTGTAAGGTTACGGAAAACATAGTTCCCATGCATTTCATGTACTTTCAGCCAGCGAGGTTTTCAGCAGGAGTTTGTACATACTGGTGTGGAGAGATGATATGGGACCTGCACTCATACCCAGAGTCACCAAGAAATTTTAGTACATGTGTTTTAAAGTCTAAGGGCGGAATTAATAGACGTTTTTGTAATACCTCTGTGGCGCTAAGTCACGGATTGCGTACTGTGTAAGATAGGGAAAACCGACACTTATCAACGACTTAAGTTATTGATGTTGTCTATTAATTCCGCCCTAAATCTTGTAGGAACTGAGATTCGGACAAATTCAGAATGTTCCCGAATGAGCTTTTATCTTCCTGGGATTAGCTCGTTTTCAGGAAATATCACATAGACTTAGAAATTCAAATTGTGGTGAAGCACAAGCAGAAAAAGCACAGGTGAAGCACAGAGCAGAAAAATTCCTGCCCCGCTGGTGATCGAACCAAGGTCACCATGCGTGCAATGCCTAGCGCTAAATCATTGGGCAACGGTGACTACTCACAAATCGCTTCTCGGCCTTTTGGTTAAGATGTAATATCACAAAAATAAGTATTAATTAATTAATATTAATAGCAATCGCGTGATAATGGCCAGTTTGAAAATTTTTCAAGTATATTTTTAGGAATAATTCAAATTTATTTCAGTCTTTATTACAAAACTTTTATAAACTTAGCACATCAGGATAAGATGACAGGTTTATGAAGAACAAGGACAAGGATAATTAAATAATGGGCAAAAGAATAAAGATGTCATGAAGATAAACAAGTATTTTAATTTTGAAAAAGATAAACATTTTATCTTTGTTTACGATTTAAAAATTCCAAAGAAGAAATTCTATAGTATTTTCAATATTTTTATCTCTTTGGGAAGCCAATCGGTCCTCGAATCACTGATTCGTGAATCAAGGTTACTTCCTCAAATTGAGTGCTCCGAATCACCTGCGAATCAGAGATTGGAGATGATAAAACCCGATTCGTCGAGCCAATCCGGAGTTCGAGCGAATCCGGGGTGAATCTTGGATGATAAAATCGGCTATTAGAATGAATATCAATGAATATGATGCGATTTTGTGAGTTTTAAAACAAAATAAGAATGAAACATTCTATTTCAAGATTTTTTATTCTGTTTAAATTTACCTTAAAAACTACCCTCAATACTCGAGACGGGTTGGGTTGTGAAAAAAATCGTATAAAAAAATCAGGTATTTTGAGGCAAACCGTAATGTTATATCAAGTATTGTGAGACAAACCGTAATGTTCCCAACTGGGCTCACTTGAAGAATTTACCAACTTTTCATTACAATAGACGGAACAATCGTAAGCAGTTATAAAGAAAGAAAGCAAATATTTTGATCCACGATTCGTAACGTCGCCTTTGTAGTAATAATGATGATAGAAATACAATAGAGAGAATAGACCTCCCCGATTATGATACGAACACAATAGCCCTACCTGGGTAGGACTTGTAAAAAAGATCCTTTCATAATAATTCTTGTGGGTGCTATTGTTACATGGTAATGT
>CM044958.1:30054354-30193703 GCA_024516035.1 Bactericera cockerelli
TACAGGAGTTACAGGCAGTATTTTCCGCACAATAAAGCCTTAACAACCTGTTACCTCAGTAAACAGGTGCTGTTAACCACACGTTAAAGAAACTAGGAAACCCCCCACACCTCTAGAAAATGTACTAAATCTTTGTACAAGTGTACTCAGCGTGGAACATTACGTCACAAAAGTGCTGAACGTGAAATATTTCAGTACAAATGTACCGAATGTGGAACCACTCTAGTATTACCAGCTACAATTTACTTGGCGATACCAATCCAAGTATCCAGAGCCCCTACTCTTTATCCCAGCAGTACCAATGTAACGAGGTCACCTGAAGATAAAATTCTAGTAGGATATTTCGACAACAGGTGTCGCTGCTGTCCTTAAGGTATCCATGACTGTTTTTCTCTAAATATTCTGATGGTTTTTTTTTTTTACATTTATCACCTATTTATTTATCTTATCGAGGAATTATTGGATATCTACTTATATAGCAAAAACATATTAAAACTGTACCTACTAAGTCATGGCCTACAAATGTGACAGTTAGATACAGCTGACTTTTTGGTTTTCGGATATATTTTTAGTTTATTTTTTCTCACAGATTCAAATTTGAACTTTTTCTTACCTCTCAGAAATTTGGATTAAAACACTGAAATTAATACTTAAAATAGTTTTGTGAGAAATTTTTTAGTTAGTTAAATCATGCTGCTTGTTAGGTAATACTGTATTTACATACTGAATTTCTCTCACACTGAGCTACTGTACCTACTCGTTTTTTCAACACCTTAACTAATAAATACTAGATCTACTGAAAATCCAATATCACATACATTTGTGTTTCAAGTAACAACAACCAGAGGAACCAAAGATAGGGGTGCAAAATAACTCGAAACGTTTTGTGTAAATATACATATAGGCCGGAACTTGGCCTGGCGCACTACCATGTTCCTAGATTACTGCATTAGGTCATCTCAGGAGGAAGATAGTTAAGTAAAGTTTTGACTGATGTGATGGATGTTAATTAATAATTTGAATGTGAGAAAAATAATGTTTTCATTTTAAAGTAAATCAAAGTAAATTAGTAGTCACTGTGGCAGAGCGAGTTAGCGCGCTAGGCATTGCACACATGGTGACCTGGGTTCGATTCCCAGCGGGGGGGGGGGATTTTTTCTGCTCTGTACTTGGATGTTCGGGGTCCACTCATACCTCGTGAGGAAAAATGAGTAGCTACTTGTATGAGTAACGACCAGTGGCGGCATTACCAGAGTAAAAAGAAATTAATGTAATAGAATAATTCGAAATGTAAAGGAGGCTCTTAGTAATGCTGCGCTACCCACAAAAATTGTGAAGAGGCCTTGTGCTTCACCACAAAGAAAATCATACATTAAAGTAAATCATGCTGATTGCATACTCGATAAATAAGATATCAGGAACTTATATAAAAAAAAATCTTTTCAAAATATGAATTGTGCATTGTACAAGTTTAGTGTAGCTAGGTAAGATATTTTTTTTTCTTTTTTTTTTCAAAGAGGTATTCATTGTTATGATTGATTAAAAGTAAAAATATAAAAGTAGAATAATCATAATCATTCAAATGGCTTTGCAACCAGTGAACCTAGTTTGTTGTTTGAAATGAATAGCTTAGTATTTAAGTAATTATTTACTAAAGCTACAAAAAGCGAGAGGTCATAAAAAATTACTTACCATAGTTGAAGTTTTCCATCGAAATCTCCCGTGGCCAAGTATCTCTCACTCAGGGCTGAAGCATGGAATGATCCACACTTGAATGCATTTGGTTTCTCAATCTGTAATATTTTCAACAAAACAAAAATGAAAATTGAATATTTTTTTTATAGAACTGTAGGTAGTTAAAGAGGTTTCCAAAGAGAGATAGGAAGAGTTGGAAGGGCAGATACAGTGAGGTGAGAGGGAATGGTGCTCAAGTGTTTACACTTTCTGTCACTGAGTTAAGACTTGAGGAAAATGGTGATCCATTAAGAAAAAAATAAATTAACTAGAAATTATATAAGTAAATCGAAGGTAATAATGTTTTACATATATATAAATATCTCTTTAGAAGGATAACTTGAAAATTTAAAAGTAAAAGACATCAAAAGAGGACTGGAAGATCAATAGAAATAAGTGAGGTGAGAGGGAATGGTGCTCAAGTGTTTACACTTTCTGTCACTGAGTTAAGACTTGAGGAAAATGGTGATCCATTAAGAAAAAAATAAATTAAGTAAATCGAAGGTAATAATGTTTTACATATATATAAATATCTCTTTAGAAGGATAACTTGAAAATTTAAAAGTAAAAGACATCAAAAGAGGACTGGAAGATCAATAGAAATAAGATAAATGGAAGCTCAAGTTTTCTTTTTTTAACTATTGAGTATTATTATTATTCTTTTAAGAGAAAAGTCTAACAAGTTCAGCAAGGTACAACACTCCAATTCTATTGTTTTTCCTGACCTAACCAATGCTGGATAATTATATGGATACCTGGTTGAGGAGTTTCTAGCAAATACATAGATGGTAAAACATTCATCTCACATTATCTCTGATATTAACAGGAAAGAAATAGGCAATGATGGAGGAACAAGCAATTTTTGCAAAAAAAATCTATAGGGAGGTAGAAAACCTTTGTTGTTCTTTTTTTTAAACTATTTAAAGTACCTAAATTTACAGTGTAAAATACATTTTTATCAATTATTTCACTAATTGATTTTATTTAATCAATGCTTAATTTTAGCCAATTGTTAATCTCTAACAGGTAATACCAAAAACAAATCTTTCCACTTTAATTTGAAATTATCTTAACACTTACTTTGAATTTAGTAATGTAGATTTAATTCTGATTTGTGTTATTATTTGTAACATTATCTTGTTTGTTATGTTTGACTCTTTCCATAAATGTAAACACCTTTGAGCATCATTAACATTACCAAAAAGAATTATTCATGCCATTGTTAAACACAACATCAGCACTAATCAGTTGATAAATGATTTACCACCCTGTTTAATGTGATTGATAAAAGAACCCTCATTTTTGCTGTAGCCAGCTTGGCTACAGCTGGAAGGGTGAGTGAGGGTCTCCTTAAAAGAACCCTTAACACAGACCAGTTGTTCCAAGGGAAGGACCAATGTTTGCATGGAATAGTCTGTTTGGATCACTGGAGGGACAAGTCCTTGATATAGTAGTACCATAATTGCACACACTGTAGTTGGTTTTGCCTGGCTAAGCAGGTAGAGAACTTTAACGTTTTGTTGTTATTAAAACAGTGTAGTGATTGCCAGTGTTAATTTTCCTTTGATGGGACTTTACCAGCATGTTCTAGGACTCACAGTACGTACATTGCTTTCAATTACATGGTCATGGTTCTCATGGAATGGCCTTCCATCTTCACATAACCAGGCTTCCAACATGACAGCAGTATCCATAAATGCTGACATCTTGGGCCTGGTATTTGTATTATAGATATTTTTCCTCAATCCTGTCCACAGGCCTGAAGCTCATTCTGTGTTGAAAAAAAAAAATCATGGTCACATCATGATGGAGATTTTGTCCATGATTCACTGGACAAACAATCTAGCACCCAGCAACTCAAATTGACCTCACCCAGAAAAATCCATGTACTTACTATTTTTTTTTTTTTTTTTTTTTAACAAGAATTGTGCTTTATTTGTATATAATTTCATAACAATAACAATAACATAATAAATAACAAAGTACTTAAAATTAATAGAATAAAATAATATAAGTATGCACTATACTATCACACTAAGGTACCTGGAGAACCAGGCACCTTGTTGGAAGATGTGTTACTACAGTGATTAGATAAAAACTGGTGTACATTCAACTAGCCATTTCAACTGGTTAGACATACAGCTTTCATAACTCTTAAATGACTGCTGGCTAGTCTTCATAAGTTTTGCTGGTTTGCTCCTTGTTCAACATAACACAGTCAGACAGGCTGGTGCCTTAACACGTGTGAGAACTACAATTATGTAGATTTTCACAAGTACCTACCCCACTTTATCCCACATTAACATGAATGGATCCACTCTTTCTGTTACTTGGCTAGTAGTGGTAGTACACAGGGCAGCCACCCTAGATCGGTTCCGGGCCTGAGCATACTAATAAACAAAAACAAACTATGTTCCTCTCTTGTCTGAACTTATACTTTATGCCTACGGACTGCTCCTCTCTGATAGTTCTTGTTTCTCTGCTAGGGGGCATCACAGTCAATTCCTCTCCTTCATCATAGATAGAAAACGACTTACAGTTTTCACAAGTTCTGGTTGTGCATCCGTGATCTCATAGATGTGAATAGATCCAGTTCCTCTAGGTTTCATGCCAATCACCACAAATTTAGCAGAGCATGGCACCCACTTGCAGTCAAACAACTGAAAGTCCAAACTCTTCTCAGCAAGGCAGATGATTTGAGGCTTGTCAAGTTTGTACTGGGACCCCATTGTCTGTTATAAAAAATACACACAAAAAACTTTATCAAAAATAAAGAACTAACCGAACTACGAACCGCGAAGTAAAACGAACTTGGAGAAATATAAAGTAGAAACAATAAAAATTTAAAGAAACCTAGAAAACTGAAAGTTAGAAGTTCTAAAAGAGTCAAAATAACAAGTTATAGTTTCCATGGATATTCCCTTATCACTAGTTTTAAATGGATTTTTTTCTTTCTGAAAAGCTCTGATTCAATAATGAGTTTTCAGAGAGAAACACACTGTCTTTCCTTGTTGAAAAACTAGAATCTGTGATAAAGTATGATAGAACTGATAAATAAAGAAGTTTTTGCTGTAATTTTAATCCATTCCTAGGAAAATTGGAAATGATCAGGCAGCCGTTATCAATTTTTAAACTTTCGCCGCCGATTTTATTAATTTCATTTCAAATATTTCGCGCCTTCTCAGGAGGTGTCTCTGAAAGATCCGTTTACATCTTCCAAGTTTTGCTTAAATTCTACATGTACGCAAATGTAACTTGATATCAAAGGCAAGAACTTCAATACCTAATCCACCGAGTTTAAGTAGTTTACTACACAAGTACACAGGTAGGTTCTAGCCGTTTTCTTGTACTGAATCTCGTGAACAAATTTGAAACCGGCCTTACTACAACGGGATACATGGCCATGTCCAGATACTTGCACGTCATGGAGCTCTGTGTTTGGTGGAAAGTTCATGCCCGCTTTGAACTAATATCCAGCATGATTATTCGATCCAGCCATATATAATTCCCCCTAATAGCATGATGTTAATAAATGTATGAGATGACATAATAATTGTTGAGCGAACATCATTTTTATTAGCTCAGTGTTAAAATACTTTCTGTCATGCGGAAGGGCCAGGTTCGATCCCGAGAGATAACAAAGAAATGTAATAAAAGTTACCCTCCCGTGGAAGTGATACCCTCCCGTGCGCTCGTGTATTGTGTCACTTCTTGCCCATCAGAGGAGGCAAATTATAGGATGGGCAAGTTACAGCACAGACCACATGCGTCTACAGTAGCACCTGTTTCATGGCTACGAAAAAAAGGCTGTGAAACACTCATCTATCAAAAGAGAGACAAGAAAAAAAGCAAAAAAAAAAAAAAAAAACTTGATCTATTCTGACTTCACAGAGAACCATCTGGATACAAGTACAGTGTTACGCTCTACCTACATGCTTGCGTTGACTATGGAAAAACTTCATTTTTGTACACCACTGCCATTAACTATCACGGGGTGTACATTATACTAGAGAAACTGTTAGATTTGTCAGTCAATTGGATTGTAAAACCACACACACCATCGCGATATAAATAGAGCTGTGAAACATCATTAAAATTATAATGATAAGTTTCGAAAAATAAAACAAATTTAAGATTTATTAATTACAATTCAGACAATCAGACAAAGATGTGCTCAGATCAAAATGTATGATGGAGGGAAACTATATTACACTATTTACATAAGTACAAATACAATTTATTATACATGAATACTTTTTACAAATTTCAAAAGGTACCTCTTTGATATGAAATAAAAGTTATTAATTAATTTATCTAAACTATTAAATTTCTAAACTGTACTATTAATACTAAATTGTACTGATGAGAAGGTCACTTAATACAAACAAATTGAAAATAAATTACTGACCACCAATTTTCATACCACCCTTTCATTTTGCTTTTATCATTTTCAGTAAAATTTCAAGAAATAAAACAGAAAAATCTGTGATTGTTTCGTATTCGTACACGATTAACATTTAACAATAATCATATGTTCGCTTTACAACTTTTTGTTCAGAACTAAAATAAAACAGGGATCACAAAACTCATGACTCAAAGCCTGCTGCTCTAACCGCTTGGCTAATAAGGTTGTTGAAGTAGTATGGCCGTTAGTGAATACAAGGTACTTTTCTCTATTTTTGTGTATTCTTGCTTTTGTCTTAAATTGTGTACTCGTCATGGTATGTCTTGGAGGGGTCATACCGATCCCAACATGAGGCAGGTAAAATATTGTTTTTTTTCTTCACATTTTCCTTCCGTTATATTTACTCATAGGGACTTTACATGAATCTATTTCTGTTTCTTCTTGCTCTTATCCTTGATTGTGTACTTGTCATACGTCTTGGTGGGGTCATACGGCTCCCAGCGAGATGCGGGGAAGATATGCTTGTTCCTCTCGTACCAAGAGCGCAGCACAACCTTGCCTGCGTGCGACTCGTCTTTCTCCACGCTGGCGTCGGCTACCATACGAATGTCCTCGTGAACGTCGAACGAGAAGAGCGGCCCGCTTTTGCCGCGCGCCTGAAATTTAAACAGGAAGATTCCTTTAGTAGGGCAAGGATTGGGTGGATGAGGTCGCCATGTGCAATAAGCCCAACATTTAGTTATTTGTTAATCTGACATCTAGCAGATTAACTAAATGTATTAATATGAATGTATTCTTGCTACTAAAGAGTTATATAATATTCAAGTAACATTTTTTTTTTTTTGTAATTAAATTTTATATTGGCCAGGCGGCACTAATAAACAATATTTGTATGTAGTCAAAATATGCACAAGGCAAATTGAAACATTTGATAATATAAGGTGTATAAGTAAGTGCTTTATTGAACAAAGCCAAAATAAATTAGAATTTTTTCACAATACATGTAGGTATTACTTTGAAAGGACAAATTTTTTGTTATGAAATATAAAAAGAACAATTAACAAAATAAGACTATAGAAATATTACCTTAGTTACGATGAAGTCATAAAACGTGTAGTGGTGTGGCAGAATAAGGTCCTCCTTGACATACATGAGTTGGTCTGCCATCACAGTCTTGAGTTCACTAAATTCCTTCCTCAACATCTCTAGGCATTTCTGCAGGAAGTGATACACCGAGTGACCTGGGATAGCAATAATACATAACATAGGTCATTTAAATAATCTGAATGATAAAATTCATTCTAATTTATAAAGACGAAATAATTCTATGCTGTGTCTTGCACTTTATAAATATATAAAATGGGTTTAATTGGAAAAAATAATAAAGTACATAATTATTAAATATCTTATTCCTCATTCTAGTTGAATAAATTAAACCTATACCAACTAAACACCCTAATTGGAAGAAAAACTTGACAGAGTTATTTGCACTGGGCAAGCGCCAGTACAACTACTTTCCACAATCCTTTGACGTAGAACTTCCTCAACAAAATATAGAAAAAAACCAAGAGGATTAATGAAAAATACAGGATACTTGCATCAATTTCAAACTTTTTTATCTGTACATGTACATAACCCTACATTAGTTGATGTTTCTCACCTTTTTTCATCCTCAAAATCTTTCTATGTCCGGATCCATCCCAGTAACTGAATGTGATATCAATTTCTTCTTCCTTGAGTTGATTCTGTTTAGCGGCCCATTCCTGTCTCAGCTCTTCTCGTAGCTGGTTCTCCTGCTCTTCTCTTTCTCGATCTGTAGGAGAATTATTATTTTAAATTATTGAGTTTTGGTTTAGCATTTGTTAAAATAAATTTAAACGAACACTATACTTGATTTTTTAGTAGTAATTTCGACATATCCATATCATTAAGACAGGATATGATGAGTTATTACTATACTAGGTCAAAATCCAATTTATTATATGATAATAAACAAATAAATAAATAAAGATAGTACATGGTAGAGAGGTTTTGTACATTGACAAAACAAATTGAAATTTGATGATCAAAGAGAGATACAGATCTTCAAGTTGTGGAAGGACTGTTGGGATGTACAGATCAAATACCATTTCATGTCAATTGATTAGCATATAAAACCTTGCATAGGTACTTAGGGACTATAAAAATACAAAACAATCACCCCAAGAACTATTTTTTAATAATTTTGAAAGTGACATTTCTCCCAAATTAAACATTTCTATATATTTATTATTATATTGATTTAAACTAGTAAAATACCTGGAAGAAAACTAGTATCAACATCTGGATTTTTCCTGATCTTCTTGATGGGTACAAAGCTTTCTTCTTCTGAGTCCTGGCCATCATTTGAGCTGTTGTCTTCTTGCTTCACTTTGACAGTTGGCAGAGATTTGGCTGATTCAGTTTGGTCACAGTCTTCATCTTCCTCCTCCTCATCTTGGTCCAAGGAAAATGACAATGTTTGGATCTATAGAAAAACTCAAAGAGAAAGGAATACAATATTAAAGTTTCACTTATAAATACAGATGGAGACTACAGTGCATTGGTAGTCAAAGTCAAGTGCTTAAGATGCTACAATGATGATCATACCATTATTATTATGATGTGCATTGTTTTTTCATTTTATAATAAAGTTACAACTCTAATAGTGAATATTTTGTAAAAAGAAAATTGGTTGACCATAATTATACTGGGGTCCACAGATTCATGATTTTAATTTTTTTCAAGCATGAGGTAAAGAAGTCTGAAGCAATACCTGTTAATCAGTAGTGTGGAGAATCCTGAGTAAATCAAAACAAGTGTACCAATGTTACTTAATTTATTTGTGAATAAGAAATTAGACCCTAAAAATGGTACCTACCAATAAGAACTGTTGCATAGAAGAGACTCAAGTCACATATTCCGGTAACATACTACTATTATAATGAAATAAAATTCATAGCAATTCTCACCTGCTGTTTCTGTCTATTTTTCTCTGCTTGCTTTGCTTCCAGCTGCCTCTGTCTTTCTCTTTCCTTTTCCAATTGTTTCTGTGCTAGTTTCATTTCTCTCTCTTTGACAATGTTCTCTTGTTTTGCTTTCATTTCGTCCAAGGTAACCAAACCAATTGTTGAGCTCTGTGGGGATGTGAGGAACATGGGTGAAAGAGATTGCCATAGGTAATAACCCTGCCCTTTAGTTAGGATATATGTTTTCAAATATTTTCTATTCTTTTTAATTTTTATTGTATATATTGTTTTTTCATTTTTTCACTGTTAAAATTATTATTTGTATGTACATAATGTCCTGTTGTATCTAATAAAGAGTTGTATAATAATAATAATAATATGAATTAGTGAATTCATACTGAAAAGTGTATGTTGCTTAAAAAAATGATTGTCTTACAGTCATGAAACAGCAGCTACTGTAGATGCTTGTGGTCTGTTTTGTAGCTTGTCCATTCTATGGAATGCCTCTCCTCTGATGGGTACTGGATCAACAGAAGTGCACCAGAAATTATCCCTTACAAAGAACTGTCACCAAATTGAATACAATTATTTTGTTGGCTCTGGGGATCAAACTAGGACCTTCAAAATGGCAAATGTGTATCTCAACACTGAGCTAATTGTGTGATAAATTTAAAATACCTATTTGATGAGATTTTAACCCATTTCAGACAGTAAAACTAAATTAATATTTGAAGATATTTGAATCATTTATAGAAATACCTACTCTTCAATTTTATCAAGAAATACAAGTATTAGTACATAATTATTTTGCTATACATACCTTGAGCTGTTGTTCAACAGCATCATAATGGGTGGCAAATTTACTTTCAATGTTTGATATTTTCAAGTCCTCTTCAATTTTCTTCTTCCGGAACTCAATCTCCATTTGAGCTTTTTCTCTTTTCTTCATCAAATGCATGGCTCTGCCAGCCTCACTGGCTGCACCTTTGTAATGTGCCATTTTAAATCTGAAATGAAAAGTATTTTTTTATTATTATTTTTAATTTCCCAACAGGAATAGTTCCATTAGACTATTTATCAATGAATTGATTAAAGGGAATGGCAATAAAAGCACTGTTGGAAGTTAAGCATTTTCCCATATTAAGCATCAATAATACATAAAATTGATTGATAAGTGTTACAATTGATCAAAAAGAAAACTGCACAATTTAGATGGGAAATAACCTGAAATGAGAAAATTTCACTTTGTAAATATTTTTTGTATGTATATATTCTTACTGTAAAAAAAACTTGATAAAATTTGTATAATCAGGCAACTCACTTCAGCCTAAACTAATAATGTTGGTCTGATAATAAAATGACATTATGTACCCTACCAATGAGTCATTAATTAATTAATAATGAAGAGTTTCAAAGATTGGAATTGGAATTAGGGTTAGGTGATAGAAAAATTGTCTGTCTGGGGGACTATAAACAGGGAGTAGACCAGCATTGGCTTGGTTCTGGGGGCCCTTGTCAATTATTATTAGCTTCCTTGTAAAGACAGTGGTAGAAATGCTGAGTCATTCCTCCGCTGTCTGGCTATCATTGTTCACAATGATGCCACTCTATGATATTGATGATAGAAAATGCTTTGAGCATTAACATTGCCTTCCACTAAAGAGTGTCATTTTATTATTAGTATAAAGATTTGAGCTAGGTGATATTCAAACAAGACTGACTGATATTAAATAAAATGATATACAAACCCTAAAACAATGTTCATAATTCATTACTTATTAATGAAGAGTTCAAAGATTGGACAAATTTGTACTTGGTTATATTTAACCAAGTCTAAATGCACTCTAACACTCTAGGAAATTTAGAACTTTAGGAACTTGATTGACTTCTTAATTCAGCCATAATCATATATAGGTCCCAAACTAACAATTAGGGACAAGCCATGTTCAAATTTGCTTCATGGGAATATCTAGAACAATTTCAAGGAATCAGTGAATCACTGTAAACATGTTTGTGTGTAGAGTAGGGACACCCAGTAGGTACAAGTAGCTTGGAGATCCATGTTCATTGCCCAAAACTGCACCAACAATCCAAACCAAGTAAGTAAACAGTCAAATCTTTCTCCACTGTCCCTGGTCTGTGATCTCACTCCACTATCAAAGAAAAATTACTCTTTCCCATGGGCATCCCATACAGTCCTGTGCCCTCCAAAGCTACTGTACAATGTTATTAACACAGAACTTACTTTTGGGATCCTCTTTACAGGAATATATCCTTGGTGTCTGTCTTTCAACTTTTGAATGAGGTGTTCTGCTGTACCTTTGGCTCAAATAATCCAAAGATTTTTTAAATTTTTATGCTGATATTCTAAAAAGCAGCAGACGTCTGCAGAGATCCTGCTGAAGAAACTGTCACTACTGAAGTAGTTAGTTGAAGTACTATCTACAGACTTCTTTCTTTTTCCCTATATTTGTATCAAAACTTGTGAATTAAATGGAATCAGAATAATTAACGTTCATGATTGATAAAAGCAAACCACATCTATACTTTTTTTATATCTATAAAATAATTAGTAAAAATAAAAGCTAACACCAAAAATTCTTATCAGAATGGGCAGTTTAATTTTTTATGGCAGCCTAAAAGATTATTGGAGGGAGTCAATGAGGTTAAGTGTTAGGATAGTGATTAGTGTTTACAAAATTTGGAGCAAAAAAGTTAAAAAATAATAATTTCAGGAATTATAGTTTGAGTACATAATATTATTAACCATCAAATTGAACATCACTAAAGTCTCTTATTATTCAAAATTGATTAAAATTCTAATTTTACCTGCTTAAAGACGTGATTACCCATACTTCAATATGTGAAATAAAAAATACATTATTAATAATTTTCCTCTTCGTTAGATATATCAAGGCTTCACTTCACACACGAATCAGACATAATCCTCTCACACCTAACCTCCTGAAAGTGAAAAGCATTGTGGGGCTTTAGTTTGAATTTTTGTATCCATTTTTGATTTGAAATTTTTTCAAATTTTGTCCAGCAATAGAGGCAAGTTATCTGAAGTTTTTATCATTTATCGCTAATATTACATTTGAATCTTGTTAAAGAAAGTTCTACTGTAGAAAAGTCAAAGATCTAACTCATTTGTGTTTTATTCTAGTGCTCAAGTGTTTCTGTAAGTAAATTTCTGTTAAATAGATTGTGAAAGTAAACGTTTTCACCATGGAAGAAGATCCTCCTATTCATCATCAAGAAATTATCGAAGAAGGTTTAAGAGAAGAAGAGGTGGGTCTTGAACCAGATTTGAGTAAAGTTAAAGAAGAAGTGATCATTAAAATGGAGCCTGATGATGATGCAGATGCAGAGGATAGTGCTCTTAATCGAAGAGGAATGCCAAGGCGCACTATCAAGAAGAATAGGTATATCTTTGATGACAACATATTTAATGCAGGAGCCACCAGCCCTAGGGTCAATAGAACACCTGGCAAGACACCTACTAAAAGAGCTACACCAAATTCCAAGAAAAAGAAAACACCTATATCTGTAGGAAAGTATTCTGCTTCTAAGATTCAAACAAGCTTGACTGAATCCCCTGAGAAATACAATGATGCCAAACAGAAAATATCCAAAAAGTCAAGAGTGAGATGTAGTTCACCTGACAGGAACCTTGGCCAGAGAGTTGGCATGAAACTGAGGAATTTGCTCAAGCTTCCCAAAGCATACAGATTTGTTTGCTACGAGTTTTTCTATAGTAACATTGATAAACCTCTCTTCAATGATAATGACTTCATTACATGTCTGAAAGAATCATTTCCCAGCTCAAAAAATACAATTTCTCAAGAGCTGAGTGGAGCATGGTACGTAGAATGGTGGGTAAGCCAAGAAGGTGCTCATCCAGTTTCTTCACTGAAGAAAGGATCAACCTTGAAAGAAGAAGGAATGTCATACGATATTTGCAGCAAGGTAAATGTGGTGATCAAACAACAGTCAAAGACATTCCCTCCGAAATTCCAATTCAACTAGTTGTTGGTACTAAAGTCACTGCAAGAGTGCGGTCCCCTCAAGATGGATTGTTCACAGGTGTAGTGGATGCATATGATACATCCAACAATACCTACAGGATAACATTTGATAGACAAGGTCTTGGCACTCAGTCCATCCCTGATTATGAAGTCTTATCCAATGATACACCAGAAACAATGAACAGACAAAGCTTCCTTCAAATGTTCTTTGCTACAGTTCCTGCAGAGCATACTAGTAGAGCAGGTAAACCTGAACCTGAGGCTATGGATACACACAGCAGCAACCAAGATGTTGAAGGCATGCTGGGAGAATATCCATCAGAACTCTTGGAACAAGTTGTGCAGTTCAAGAAGTTATTGAAGTTCAAGAAAAATGAAGTCTATCAAATCAGGGATATGAACAGTGAGGCTGAAAGAAAACAACTCTATGGAGAGCCATATGACAAAACTTTTCAAAAGAAATATGCTGGGCATATCCTGAGATTAGAGAAGATCAATAAAGATGTCAATCTTTTACTAGCATCTCTCAGCACAAATTTGAAAAAGCTCAGTGTTACAAGTGAAAATATGTCTTCTCAACTTTATGCCCTATCACCTTCAGATTTACAGCAGGAGACATACATAGCAGCTCAAGAAATTGTAGACACTGTCAATAAAAAAAATGGAAACAAAATTGTGGATGACCAGCCTGTGGTTTCTCTTATCACAGACCTTACAGCTCTTGTCCTTCAAATCAAAACTCTAAGTCATTCCAGTCGTAGTGCCTATGAAGTAGAGGTTCTCAACAGAACCATGTCAGATATCTACAAAAAACTGAGCCCCAGTAACCAGTCAGTGTTTGAGAATTGTATAGGTGTTCATATGGAGCAGATCAAAGCAGCTTTGTCTGGGGAACGAGGTTCTCTGGCTACTCTCTCAAAACCCATGACACAGGCAAATAAGTAGGTAAACACTAGAGAGGGACTTTTCATTTATAAAAAAAAATTCAGTAATTCTAATTTACATAAATTTCTTTTGTACAATATAACTACTTAACGGTCCCTAGTTTCAGAGCTGTTCATAAAATACTTTAAATGAAATATGTGTTGGTACTTTTTTCTTTATGTAAAAGATATTTTAATCCTTTTTTCCTTTCACATATATTTAAAATGATAATATTCAGGTATATCAATTCAATCATCAATTATTTTTTGCATTATTCATGTATATCTATCTATCTGCATTGTAAAAAATCTTTGATTTTATTCTTTACAAAAGTAATGTTTCTTGTTGTATGTAGTCAATGTGCATGTTCTGACATTGTTAGTTCTTGATTTTGTGTACATAGTATCTTGTTATATGTCTAGAAATTTAAGAAAATAAAATCAGAGTTTTGAACAACCTAAAATAAACTTATGGCATTCTTAGCAGTCAAAGACAAAAATACTCTTGTAAAATATTAGATTTGTGTGATTACAATTAATAATTTTAGTTGTACATTTTTGTACTTTATTTCATTGGTCCTGATTATGGAATATATGGCTAATAATAGTACAAATAAAATATTGAATTTATTCTGTAAGAAATTTAAATTTTATTGTTATATTTTCTTTTTCATGAATTCTCTCCATCCTAAAACCACACTATTTAACTAATTATTATACAAAGTCGAAATTCATACAACATTACTATAAGGTAGAAAACAAAAACATAAGATTAAGTAAATATTTTCAAAGTTAGAGTCAGTGCCACATTAAACACATCATCTCATTCTGTCACTGTTTTATGAATACAACAGTTTTATTCAAATTCAACACAGCAAGAAAACTTAGCGATAAATGGAAAAAAAAGCTATTCACTTGTGCTATGTTGGCTAAATTTCGATAGTGAGAGCAGTATCCATGAGAGTGAGAGGAGCGAGACGGAGGATCAGAGGGATTGAGTGTGAAGATGGTGCAGGAATGGGACGAGTGGTGGAATGATGTAATATTGTGTAACTTTTGTAATTTTTTTTATAATGAAGAAAAAATATTTAAAGTTATGAAGAAAAAAAAAAAAAAAAAAAAAAAACTATAACACTACAAACCTGTGTGTATAGAAATTTGTAGTATGTATTTTAAAAAAATTCTCATTCTGTCACTGAAGTTGGTAACATCCAGCAAGTCTAGAACTTGGATGTGTGACCATTCAAATTCAAAACTTCGTTGTGCTGGCTATTCCAACCCAACCCAGGTGAGTGATGTTAATGTGGGTAGTTAGTTTGTGAGTTTCGAGCATGAGGAGGGTTGAGGAAATGTAAAGCAATAAAATCAACCAATGTTTTATAGTTTTTCAAAATATTGGTCGATTTTTTTGCTTTTCCTTATAAGATAGCTACACTAGGTATTCTTTGAAACACACAAGAGAGTTTTTTTTACACCTCACCAATGCCAATTGTATATTGAAACAGATCCTTTTTTTTTCTCAATGTCTCTTAAATATTAAGACATCACCAAGATTCGAACCTGGGGGGCTCACACATCACGTCTTGCTTTCAAAAATCTTCGGAAAACTGGTATATTCAATGTGCCATTGACGGACGCTGGCTTTTTTACTATCAAATTCAAAATAATGCAGTAGCCTCTGGACATAGAGACGTTTCATTCTTCTTTTAGTGTCTCGTTAAAATCTAATTAATTCGAGTATCTGATTTAAATATATCATTTGGGACACTTTTAGTGCTGTCTAGGTCTAGTGGTTTTACAATTTTCATGTTTACAAAATAGGTATCCTTCCTATGTTTCTAGTTCCACCAATTCCAGTCTTAAACCACATGATGAGAACTACAAAAAATATTGCTAAAATTTACTAGTCTTGGGTCCCAAACTTTAGACATCCAGAGGATGAGTGCAGTGGTAGTCAAGTGGTTAACGCGCTAGTCTGGTAATCCAGGTAGCGTAGGGATCCGTTTGTACGAGTCCACTTCTAAATTTTATTTCAGAGTCACCGCGTCACAAACAAACAGACAAACCAATTGTTTATCACATTAAGGGCAAAACTAATAGACGTTTTTGCAATACCTCTATTCGCTGGCAACATACAAAATCGTTACCCACGTTAACCTCACTCAACCTTGGTTGGGCAGGGAATAATCAGCATCACGTCGAGGGTTCGAATTTTCAGTGATCTGATAGGATTTTTGTTGTGCAGAATACGATCGGATTGAAGTGAGACGAAAATAGGAAAATAACAATACTAAATCCAATGAGATCAACAGGAAGCAATTAAGCCCAGAAAATTCCCATTTCATTTTGGAGAAAAAGGTGTCAGAGCGAAGATAGAACCTGAATAAGGTAAGCCCGTAATTATCAGTATCACGAAGTCTTCACCTTGCTAGCTGTTGCTGACTTTAGATGAGAACCAGTGTATTGAACACGCCACACCATCGCAACGTTAACGCAATGCTGGCTTCTTCATTTGAGAAAGCAGATAAAAATTCTCAACTCTTGCTCAATTTTAAAAAAAAATTGTAAACAAAATACGAGCGGGAATTTTTGAAATTTAAATTTTTAAATTTAAATAAGTTCTGTGGGATTGAGTGTTACTTTCTCTTTGCATACAAATATTAAGTAAATTTAGAGGAAAGGCTTTTTAATAATGATGTGGACTAGAATAAAAATCTTAAATATCTGAACATGTTTCTCAAAATAATCAACATCAAAAAGAAAACCCAACAATTTTTTCCTAGAACAGTCATCACCTATGTCAAAAACACATTTGACCTGAGGTATCACAGTACAATAGATCTTTCGCCTGATGAGGAAAAACTGGAGAATTCGTCTTTTAAATCAACCAAGAGGAAAGCAAAAGCTTCAGTATCTCCAGAGATTGTAAAGTATTTAAATAAACATAATCCTAGTCTTGATGTAAAATCTATCCCTGAAAAATATATGGTGAAAAGTAAGAATGCCAAAACTTTGTACTTGGTAAATCATGAGACTGCGGGTAAGTTTTTTTTATGGTAACAAGTTGTCACAGACCCCTTCTGAAATAATAATACTGTGCAGAATGGGTGGATATTTAAGAGTTGAGGTCTATTTACACACAATAAACAACACAACAGAATACAGAGAAATAATAAATTATTGCTCATTACAGTGGAATCTGGTACAAAATGAATCTCATTGATGTTAGGAATATTTTTATTTATTAATGTAGTCAACATGATCAAGTGGTGTAGTGCACTGGGTTTGCATGCACGGTGAACTGTAATTCATCACCAGATAGTGAAGAAAATAATATACTTGGATTAGAAAAGAGATCCAGACTCTTGGTATACTGCACTACCTTCAAAATTGTAAAGTGGCCTTGATCTTCATCAAAATAAATCATTTAACTTCTATATTCTTTTTTATTTCTTCATTTATTTATAAATATTTTTCCTAAGCTCAAATAACACTTCTAAGAAATATTATTATAACAGTCATAGACACCCTCTGCAAGACGTACAGCTAACATAAAAGAGGAACCATTCTTTAAAATCTCAGTTGTAGCTTGAGCCATATTGATTAAGAATTCATCAAATGAGTTAGCTATAATCCTCACCTTTGAATTTCACAATAAATAAAGATAATAAATTCTATTGGTTGAGATAGGTATCTGTATGGGTACCAATGGAAATACAATATACATGGCTAATTGTTAAATTCAATGCTCCATCAGGAACTAAAAAAAAATGCATTGAAAAGTTTGATTGGATGTAATTGTTTATTTAAAATCATGGCAGTGTGGATAACATTTTTTTCAGAACAAGTAGCCAAGGTTCTGAAACCACACATTTCAAAATGCAAGGCTCGGGTGTTACAATGTCACCCAGGGCTAGGAATCTTGACAGATCACCTCTTGAAAATGAAAATCAAGAAACTTTATCTGCATGAGCCTGATCCCCTGTTCCATGAAAATCTTTTGGTATGTTCCTAAATTTTATTTGTAAGTATTCACCATGGCCACAATAGATCTAATAGAGGTCAGTGTAAAAATCGGGGCTTCTCTTGTGGGACTCCAACCATTTTACAAAAATAAAATTCACTGTGGCCAAGTGAATAGTATACTAGGCTTGCATTCACATGACCTGGGTTCAAATCCCAGTGCAGTTTGAAGAATCTGCTTTAATATGAGCAGCCACCATTGGCAGAATTATGGGCAAAAGAAATATACAAGTATTAGGATATTTGAGGAACAGGAAAAAGTCCTATAAATCTGTGCTCTCCACTAGAATTGTGATATATTAGCACTAAGGGCCAAATCATGAAACAGGAGTAGATTTAATCCAAGTAGATACTATCCTGTAATGTGCCCTCTAGTCAGACTTTCAACCAATCACAGCACACTTGGTACCTATAGCCTGAGTCAGCTGACAGTGCCTTCGATTAAATCTAATTTGGCCCCAACACATTTATTTATAGTAACTGTATTACATATAGATGCCAAATTTTGGGTACCTATATTTTTTTTTCTTCATATCAAGGATATCACAGTTTTTGCTATGCTAAGAAAAATATACTTACAATAAATACTGTAGTGTGATGTTCATCCAAAACAACTGTTGCAGGAGGTGTTTTGATAAGCTATTAGTTGAGCATTTCTGGAAAATAACATCATGTATTTGTTAAGTGGAATGAGAGGGACAAAAATAAAATATGTTTCTGGATTATAAATTTGTAATTATGAACTTATTATTAATTAATAAATAGTTTAGTTATACAAACAGTACCAAACTAACACGAAAGAAAAGTCCAACATTTTTGTTTGTTCTAACTTTGAGTCTTGAAAAGTGAATCTTACAATATCTTCATTTCATGCTGTTTTCTTATCTTTCAGAATAGCTACTCATCAAAAAAAGTAGAAATTTTCAACAATGATATCATTCAAGTGCCTAAAAATAAAACAGCAAAAAAGAATCTTGACATTATGTTAGATTACATTAATCCGACAAGCTGGGAGGATGACAGCAACTTCCAAATCATAGCTGCTCTTAACAACCAAGAGTTTCTCCGCTACATCCTAAGGAATTTCACAAACCAAGATGGAATTCTGTCATATGGAAGACCAATGATGTACCTATTCATTACGCCTGCTACTTATCAGAAACTAATAGCTGGGCCGCATCATCCTTGGAACTTGTACAAACCACTAGCAGTTCTCTTTCAAATCATGTTCCATATTGACCTCCTGATGACAGTTGATAGAAATGTCTTTCTACCTTGGCCTACCATGTCTGCTTCGAGTGTAAGTAGGCTTCTACAGCGAGGACCCTGGCCTATACCCAACACTCAGTCACGCGGTGAGGGTATAGACCTACCCAGGGTGTATCCCTATACCCTACACCCTGGGTTTACAGTCACTTTCAACTGCATGGTCATTTCAAGATGGGGCTTTTACCCTGCATTTGCTGGAAACTTAGAAACCAGCGACTCAAATTAACCTCACCCAGCCTGAGTGTGATCAGGAAACACCAGCATCATGAGAGTTCCAGTTTGAATGGTCACCCATCCAATTCCAAGCCTCGCAGGTCGTTGCTTAACTTCAGTGACTGAAGATAACTGTTCAATGTGCCATAAGCACTGGCCTCTGACTGATTTGATGCAGAACAAACCATGGTGAGAATATAGAAAACTGTTTAATTTTTTAAAGCAGAAAACCTCTATAAGGACGAAGATTTTTTTTCCAACTCATTCAGGTTTGCTGCTTACACAAGTCCTGTTTTCCAGGTTCAACATACCATATTCTTACGTGAAAAAAAAAATCAATTATTTTAACTTCTTTATATCTAGAGCGAATCCAAGAGCAAAGCCTCATCCTCCAAAGATGACCCCATGTACCTGATCAAAGTGGAAGGCAAGAGAGATTTGTATGAAAAGTTGGGACATCACAACACTCACCGAATCAAAACTCTGCAAAAGTTCGTCACCCATGCAATCGGAAGGAAAAAACAGCGAGTGATCCCTACAATAGAGTAAGCTAATCCTTTTTTTTTTTGTAAAAAGAGGTAATTGTGCTTTAGAACCGCCTTTGCATTACTTTAGGGCACTTTACCTTTACATTCATGCCATTCCGGAAACGAAAAAACTCGGCCAGAATTTTCCACTTCGGCCGAGATTTGAACCCGCAACCTCCAGGTCAGTGATCAATGCTCTTAACCACTAAGCCCCGTAGGTCGGCTACAGTAAGCTAATCTAGCTGTCTTATGATTATAAAGTAGTCACCGTGGCCGAGTGAGTTAGCGCGCTAGGCATTGCACGCACGGTGACCTGGGTACGATCCTCAGCGGGGCAGGATTTTTTCTTCTTTGTACTTGGCTGTTCGGTTTCCACTCATACCTCGTGACGAAAAATGAGTAGCTGTTTTAATGTTCGCAGCGACCAGTGGCAGAATGGTAGACAAAAATAAGATATTGGGAGATTAAAGATATAAAACAAAATACATATAAACTCTGTTTCGTGTTAATATAGGCCGGTTGGCTGGCGCTACTTGACGAGCGCTCGCCTACCGGCGAGCTTGATGGAAAAGTAGTATAATTCTGCGCTACCCACCAAAATTGTGATATAATAACACAAAGAAACACATTTATTTATTTAAGATCATTTATTTAAAATGAAAGAAAATTAATTTCTATGAATATAAAAATACCTTTTTTAAATTATTAAGTGCCAGCGTCGATGGCATGTTGAATACACCGGTTCCCTTCAGAACACCGAAGTTAAGCGACATCCAGCGAGTTTAAGACTTGGATGGGTGACCATTCAAATTCTAATTCTCGTGACGCTGGCTTTTCCCGGCCCCACTCAGGCTGGGTGAGGTCAATGTGAGTAGCAGGTTTGTGAGTTTCCTGCGAATGGAGGGTAAAACCCCGTCGTGATATGACCATGGCAGTTGAAAGCGACGTTAAACCCCAATTAAAAAAAAAAAAAAAAAAAAAAAAATATTAAGTGACAATTTTATTTTAGTTTTATTTGTAACTTATTGTAACTTACTGGAACTCTTTTTTTTAAAGACAATACTCACATAGAAATAGCTACCTTGATATTTTATTTTTTAAATTGAAACAATAGGTTCTAGGTCACTTTTAATAGCTTACCTAATTAAAACCATAGCTCTGTTCATTTACTATTTATTTATTAAAAATTAAATTAAAAATATTCTTTGACATCTGTTTGAAACTTATACTGAGTCTATGGCCAACCCAGTAGAAGGGCAGTTCAGAACAAATATTGTTATTTCGTTACTTAATTTTACATTTTCAGACAGTGGGTGCCTGGATTTGGGCCTCATTTGATAGCACGGAACATCAATGTGTACACTTTGTTCAACGAGCTCACCCCGGATGAGATTCTGAATATCTTCTGCATGATTCACCACATCCCTGGATACGAAGAGTTTGATATCCCGACCTCTATAGAAGCTGAGGACGTGACCAAGGAGAAGACGATTGACACCTCCATTGATATGTTCCTGGAGGATGAGGAGGAGGAGGTGGACGATGGACTGACCCCTAGGTGACAGCAGGGTGCCAGTCAGGCGCGGCTGGTGCTAAGGAGCTGCGGAACAGCAGCATCCCCAGACAAAAGAGAAAATTTAAGGATTTTCTCAAGTCCTCGTACACAATGGAAATCGTCACAAATTTCTAGAATAATGAATGCATAGTTATTATAATTGGTATGGTAAACAAACTCAAACTCTTTAGATACTGAAAGAACGACTTTAAATATCCCATTTAAGTCTGGTTTATGTGGTAGCACCCCCAAAAATATTACCCACCGGCCGCGCCTGGTTCCAATCATTCTAAATGTGCCCAAAAAACATTTATGCTGAAAAAGTAAACACTTCAGCCATAGGTTGTGGCTTCGAATTCCAACTAGGCCGAATTTTGCAGAGAGAAATAATCTGCTTTTTCAATGGCATATGACTATGAGGTCTCTTACCCTAAAGCTGTTGATGTGTTTAGGTAGATTACTTCTGAGAATTTTTTAATATTGGAAATCGGAAGTATCGCTTTTTCTTTTAATCAAAAAATAATGAGAAAAAAAGAAGTTATGAGTTAGTTAGTTAGTTATCATACATGTGTTTATCACTTTCGCGATGTCACATCTTCTCCAACTCGCTTTACTAAATCTTTGCTGAAACCGTGACTTGAACCACCGACCTCCAAATTACAAGTCCGCCGTCTTATCGATCAAGCTACTGAGGTCGGTAAAAAAAAAAGAAGTTATGATCAAGTACATTATTTTTATTGCAGTATATATACATCAATCTAATGTGAAAATAAATAAAACACAATTACTTTTCGATTATTTTTAACAAGGAAATAATTATGTATATTTTTTCTTAATTTATCCCAGCCTCCGTGGCGTAATGGTTGTGACTACTGCCCGTAGTCCAGAGTTCCCGAGTTCAACTCGCGGTTGGAGCAGACTTTTCGAAGAAAATTCTGTTTCATCCAAACACGTGAGGCTGGCATTTCCGGCCCAACCCAGGCTGGGTGAGGTTAATGTGGGTAGCTGGTACGATTCCCAGCGAATGGAGGGAAACCCCCGTCCTGACTATCTATCTCAGTCAGGACGTTAAAACCAAATAGAATCAACTGGTCACAATAGATCTAATTAGGTCGCAGTGTTAATTGTAAGGGTTTCACTGAAAACCCTGCAACCAGGTCAGATAATAATAATAATTCTTAATTTATCAGTTTTGGAAACTTAACACTTTTTTGAAGTTACAGAATAAAAATTACGAAAAATTCATGAAGAAAAAATAAAAATTAATGAGTTTGTTCTCAATAACAAGAGAAAAAAAAAAAAAAATAATAAAAAATAAGACAAGTATGTAACAGTGTTACAGTAACACTATGTGTTATTTCCCTACTGTGATATCTTGTTTTAGCAATTATAATTATGTTTTTAAAATATGTATGCTAATAATTTTATTGCTTCGCCACCGAAAAACTACAGGAGAGATGAAATTTTCTCTGAATTTCAAATAGCCTAGTGATAAGTATTTTCCCCGTAAAGGTTATGGGTTAAAGTCTTTTAAGGCTAAAAAAGTGATTTGTTTTTTACTCAGCAGGTATTATTCTTAATTTTAACTGTCTGAAAATTTGGGCGCTCTCTTCTCAACAAACGCAGACATTCCTTCCTTTCGATCAGCCTGTGAAAAAAAAGTTAACATAGATTATAAAATGATCAGGGAATAAATGAGTAAAATCAGAAAAAATATATCAGCACTATCGGCAGTCTCTGTAAACTTATCCTACCATCAACTAAACACTATTTAAATAATTAAAAAATCGAGAGTAACAAATGGTGATATGATCTGTTGCATATTTGCAGGGTCATGTCTGCCTCTTTTGGGTTTTAAAAGTTTTTAAGATTTTCTTTTTTACTAATCTAATCTTCAGTTTTCAGAACCTTTTAAGGGAAATCAGTTTGAAAAAACTTCTTATATACCTACTTATGCATAATTTATTCCGTTTCATTTCTTAAAAAAAAAAAAAAAATGTTTGATTTTATTTTAAACGAACTTTTCCAATATTTTGTTGTATAGGGAAAATGTAATGTGATATTTTCTGTGAGAGCTCTAAATACGTAATCGGGGGTGAATCTTGGATAATATGCACGAGCTTAGAATACATAATAAATATGTGTCCGCCAAAATTTGAATTCTTCATTGTTTTGTAGAATGGGTACACGACTTACTTGACTTGGAATTTTGAATGTACGATTTTCATGACTGTGTTATTTAAAGTTATTATATTCTGTTGAAATGTTAAATTCTGATTAAATATTAAAAAAAGAATTAAACAGAACAGGTACGGAGCAAATTATGGGGTATTAAATTAAAAAAAATAAGTACTCCTATGATTTCCAGAGCATACTGCATCCATCACCAGAGAAAATGTTTTCATGACTGGTATTTTTATAAGAGTTCCTTCTGTGTATAAAAAGTGAAAAGAAACTTACCGTGGCAAATGTTGCATAGAATGATTTCTTCTCGAATTTCAGTCCTTGTTGAAGGGTAGTCTCAAATGCTGTTGAACAAAAATACATTGTATTAGGACTTCAAGTTTGGAAATTATCATTTGTTACTGTTATAACCATAGCCAGTGTGGCTGCAGCTGGAAGGAACCTGAACCACATATTTATTTCTGTGTAGTACAACAGATATTGTACTTCATTGGGATTTTTACTTCAAGGGGATTTTAAGTGAATTTTTTTTTAAATGAAATGAAATAAATAAATTCCTTCCTTCCCATGTGTGATCAACCATTGTGAGAACTTGGGCTCTTTTGTCAGAACTTGGTCTTTTTCTTTATAAGTAACTAGCGGGCTGTCGCCCGCTTTGCGGGCCGAGGCATGGCCCGCAAAGCAAAAAATCTTTTTTCGCCAATGGCAGGTGTTGTAGGGGGAATTTCGAAAAATCCCGTCTTATTGCACATCTAGACTATGAGACAAAGCTACCTACCAAATTTCAGCTCGCTAGGTATTACGGTTTGGGCTGTAGAGCGATGATCAGTCAGTGACTTTGACATTTATATATTAAGATCAAACCCTTGGGAAAAGCCGGCCTGCTTTGTTAGGGTTGGCTAATCTGTTCTCTGTTTATGGTCCTTTAGTAAGACACTGGTCTTTTCCCTGTTTAATGTCGCCCAGCCAGACTGATTTTTTTTATTTAATACACAAAGGTAATTAAATTACAAAATGGATACATAGTGTTCTAAAATTACTGTTTTTAGAGTAGTAAATTTAAAATCAACCAATTTATGGAAGTACCAATAATAGATACTTTATAGTCATTATTTTGGCCTTTTGATATTATGTATTTTTATTCATGTAGGGTGATCAATTTCAAGGAAATTGATTCCAATCAATTTAATCTAGCATTGTTCACAAATGGCATGACCACTGGAACAAACAAAATTTTGACAAATAATGTAGATACATACGAAATGTACCATAAACTTCAGTTTTACAATTATTTCTATTTCTTTTTCCAGTGGATTATTTTTTCCATTAAATTTATTCAACTATAGACCATGATATTCTATATAAAAAAAACTCACCAATGTTTACAGCCTCCTTCACTTGGGTCACTATGAGTGGGGAGTGTTCTCCAATCTTCTCTGCCAGTTTTATTGTCTCCTCTAGCAGTTTCTCAGGGGGGAAGATCTTGCTAACAACTCCTGCAAAAGTGTAATACAAATACTTTAGTTTACAGATCAGTGAAGTTATTTTTTCAAGTATATAGTATAAAAGTAAGTTTTTTTCAAGTATAAAAGTAAGTTTTTTTGTTTCAATGGGTTAGTTTTTTCAATCCACCTACCTATCTCTTTGGCCTCTTGAGCAGTGAACTGATTTCCAGTCAGACAAATTTCCATAGCATTTGATTTCCCTGCAGCTCTTGTCAGTCTTTGAGTGCCTCCAGCTCCAGGCATGGTTCCAATGATGATCTCTGGCTGTCCAAACCTTGCCTTCTCTCCTGCATAGATGATGTCACACATCATTGCCAGTTCACAACCTCCTCCAAGCTACAATCAAATGGATAAACATTTGAACTGTGTTAAACATAAATGTTGGTCACAATAAACATTGAATACCAAAGTCCATGAGGTACTATGTGGAAGTACATGGTGTTAAGTTTAGGTACCTACCTAAACTAAACACCAAGTCTGTAGTCAAGCAATAAAATGTTGTAAAGTTCCTTTTAAATTAAAATGAGAAGATTTTTTTGAAGCTATCCTTCAGCACTTACAGCATAACCATTTACAGCAGCAATAACTGGTTTCTTTGCCTTGGAAATAAGATCCCAGTGTTCAAGCAGGCCAGTCTTAACATTGGCAGCATACGTCTGGTTGAGCATTTCTTTGATGTCAGCACCTGCTGCAAAAGCTTTTTCACTTCCAGTGATGACAATGGCTGCAACACTACTGTCCTGATCAAACTGTTGAACTGCGGCAGCTACATCAGAGACCAATGCATCACAAAGAGCATTGAGAGACTTGGGCCTGTTTAGTTGAACAAGACCAACATTTTTGTTCTTTCCTACTTTTTCAGCAATAATGTTTTCATACTCTGAAACAGTCAATTTCATTTCATTACAGTGCCACTAATACAAATACCTGCTCATTCATAAGTACATGTTCTGACCATGCAGTCAATTTATTAAAAGACATTAAAAAACACACCTGTTGTAATTTGTAGATATTTATTATTTGAAGACAAAGTTTTTTTAGGTGGATAAATGGAATTAAGGCTGTCATATATTATATATTTTCATTAATATTATGGATCTACTTTGTTATACCTATACTTTGGGTAACTGCTTTAATGAAATAGGGAATAGCTAGTGTCAATTTGAAGTTACACTAATTCCTGTATGATTGGTGAAGTCTCACAACATCCATATTCTTGATTTAATGTGTCTATTTTCAGACCAACCCAGGTTAAGTGAGGTAATGTGTGTAACTTTTGATAGTTTGTGAGTTACCTATCAATGAATGGTAAAACCCCCTTTTCAAATAATTCAGAGATTAAGGAAAATAAGAAGATACTTACGAACTGTGCTCATAAATTTGATTGAGTACAATTGAACTGGTTTAATACTAGAGGAGCCATTGATAAGGTTCTTCAGAAGAGAACTTGCAAATACTTTGTTCATGGTTAAATAGAGAAATAATTAATTCTATGTAAATTTTAGTGAGACCCGTTGAAGGATTATAAGAAAGAAACTAGCACTGATGAGAAATAATTCACCATACAAAGAAGATAGTAGTTGGGTACTGTAACTCAGTCTAGGAAACAAGTGATAAAGTAGATGAAAACAAAACTTAGATAAGATAATTGTTATTCAATTCTGTATTTTGTATAAATCCGTTTAAGGTAATATGGTTCAAAGTCCGCGATGTTCCATGAATAGTTAAAGCATGAACTCTCTTGCTTTAAACAAGCTAGCTAGGTACCTACTGGCTTATCAGTCGGTGTTTTTCTCTGATAAGAATGATAATTAAATTTTCGAGACAATCTTATCAATGAAATTTGAAAATCTCCCGCTTTAACACCTGTTGTGATAAGGGCAGTTTAAAAAGAAAATGGAGGTCTTCCTTATTCACGTAGACTGCCCATGCGGTGTTTGTTTTGATTTCTTAAATTTTGTGTTTTCACCAATCACCGGAATATTGGTGGTTTTCTACTGTACAAGAAAATAACAGAACACTAGCTCAGATAGGATAATTCATATAACTACTATCACGCGCCGCAATTTTTCATGTGCGGGATATATTTTTCCTTCCTAAATGAACATTTTCTAGTTTTCTCAATTAAAAAAAACCTCAATACAAATACAAAACGCAAATCAAATATCAATTACTCTTTTTTCAATAATTTCAGTATCCAACTGCATTATTCTATAGTTAAATTCTTATATCTTGCGATTTGAACGTCCTGAAATCACATAAGCAATACTGTGCTTACTCTAATAGATTTTCCAATCAAACTTCAAAGTGATCTGTGACTGAATCACTTAGAAAGCACATATCCAGAAGCATGGCTGCAGGAGGCTCAAGGGTCCCCAAGAAGGTGATCCCTGAAGATTTATCCAATGTTGAGTTTGAGACCAGCGAAGATGTGGAGGTGGTGTCCACCTTTGACACTATGGGCCTCAGAGAGGACTTGCTGCGAGGCATCTACGCGTATGGTAAGTGGTTGCTAATTTTGTCTGTTATTAGAATAGAACCTTGATTATTAGTCAGAGGTTCTGCTACGTACCTAGTCACTGTCATAATATATCATACTGACCGGTGTCAGTGAGACCTATACTACTAACAGTATAGAACACTCACTTAGATCCTAGCACTATCAACATCTTGAATGCTCTTGCAGTACTTCATGGTACTTCCTTTTACATCCATAGCATTCTGGAAACAGAAAAAATCAGTTAGATAATTTCTGCTCTAGATTTGGGTTAGTGGTCAATGTTCTCGACCACTTAGCCATGGAGGCTGGTGCTTGGTAAATGAAAACTAGGTCTTTGAATTTAGACCAATTTCAATGAAATTTTCATTATTATTTTATCATCAAATTTGTCAGGTAATCTCCAAAATTTCAATGTTGTACTCTAAAATTATTTGAATGTGAATTGTTTATTGTGTTGTGCCATTGAAAAAAATTCTTCTATTGCCTTCCTACTCTAAGTTGATTGATTATTTCTTATTTGCTATCTAAATTAAATTTAATTGAAATATCTAATATTCTATTTTAAGGTTTTGAAAAGCCATCAGCCATCCAGCAGCGGTCCATCAAACCCATTGTCAAGGGACGTGATGTCATTGCCCAGGCTCAGTCTGGTACTGGTAAAACTGCAACCTTCTCCATCTCCATCCTGCAGTCACTGGACACTCAGCTGAGGGAAACACAAGTCCTGTGTCTATCACCCACCAGGGAGTTGGCCGTACAAATTCAGAAGGTATTGTCACTTTTCAAGTCAATTTTTGCTTTTCCAATAGAAGCTTGTGATGTGGTAATGTGTGTGATATTATAGTTGTAATTTTAAAAATACTATTTGTTGCTTATTTTTTCTTGAAGTTTCAATGTATTCATTCTTCAATTTACATTATATCCTTCAAATTATTTTGAAAGAGTGGTACATATAACTAATGCCAAATTTATCTATGACAAGTAGTCCATGGGACTAACCTCTGTTTTGACATAAGGCTCTTAATTCATAGTTTAAAAATTTTAATTCCAATCCATCAGACTGATTGGGTTTGATCTCTTCTCAGAATGAAGTTCTTTAGTCAGAGAAGCAGTCTAGATTTTGTTCCTTTTGGAGCTACTCTGTAAACAAAAAAATCAGTATTTAGTTGATTAGAGAATTCTCATATAATATCAAGATTTTTTTTTGAGAGTTGTGTGATTATCTAGTTATAGTTAATAATTATGTACCCAATGAATTATATTTATGATTTTGTCCCAAAGGTTGTACTGGCCCTTGGAGATTTCATGAATGTCCAATGTCATGCTTGTATTGGAGGCACTAACTTGAGTGAGGACTTGCGTAAGCTAGACTACGGACAGCATGTGGTGTCAGGTACTCCTGGCAGAGTATTTGATATGATCCGGAGACGAGTCCTGAGGACTCGGAACATTAAGATGCTGGTACTTGATGAGGCAGATGAGATGCTTAATAAGGGATTCAAGGAACAAATCTATGATGTGTACAGATACCTGCCTCCTGCCACACAGGTAAAAAACTTCAGATTTTTTTTGCTGAGATGCATGGGGTATATCAGAAAACAACAAAATAATAAATTATTCAAATCATGAAAATTTAATACAAAATTTGTAAAATAACCAATTTATGATAAAAAAATGTGTTTGTGGACACACATGTTACTTCATTAGATTGGTTTTAGTGTTCAGTCACAATTAGATAACATTTAGTATTTGTTGTTCATATTTTACAGATGAGGATGTACTGAAAATTAGTATGTTTTTTTATATCTATAACATTATTTTATTCCCACTTCAGAGTGCTGAACTCATGGGTTGGGAGTATATGATTTAATAATTTCCCTTATTTATAATACCTATATTACATCCATTGTACTTAAGACATTTGCATATGTAGGTACTAAATTTTTTTGATTAAAATTCATTTTGAAAGATTGATGGCCAGATGCTACTCACTTACTCAAAACTAATACATACTAAACATTTGATGATGTTAAAATTCTCCTTATGCTACTACCAGGTTGTCCTCATTTCCGCCACCCTCCCTCACGAAATCCTGGAGATGACCAGTAAATTCATGACAGACCCCATCCGCATCCTGGTGAAACGGTAAGCTTCAACCAAGCAATGTTTAGTGATTATACTCACCACAAAAAATTGTAAATTTAAGTATGTACCAATACGTATTAGAATTCCTTGATATGTATACTCGATAAGTGGTGTTGCTTACACATTATCTTACTTGGGTCATTTTCATTTATCTTGGGCAATTGGATTTTTTCAAGTCATGAATGTTACCTTTTTCCTAAACAATTTTTTAGGCTAAGAAGACTAAGACAAATACCTTTGAGCAAAAGCTTTCATTAAGAATATTTCTAGTCGCTACCTCTTCACACAAAATTACAAAAACTTAACGTACCAGGTAAATTTCATGACCACGGGTAACGTTCATGACGGTAACGTTCATGAGTAACACGCCACTAAAACAATCTTTTCTCAATAAAAGAATATTCACTTTACAAAAAAAAAATATTTGATTGGAAAGAGGACATGCAGAACAATTAAAGAAATACATTATATATTAAAGAATCATTACAATTTATTTAAAAAATCGCGTAACGTTCTTGTCAAAAAAAATTAGACCCACCATTGTCCCTCACTGTACTGCATCCAACATCCAACTGACAGGAAATTTCAAAACAAAAACAATGTCATCTGTAAGAAGCAAAATGGCGGCAACTGCTAGCTTCTCATTCTAAGGGTTTTTCAAAATGGTTTACATTTTTTTGGGGGTAACATTCATGACGGAGATTTTTTTTTCTTTGTAGGGACACAACTTTACAGGTCTGTAGAATGAGGTGAACATTATTATTTTTATGAAAACTAATGGTCACATCCTAAATAAACTGTATTTTTCTCATTTATATTGGATTTTGGTGAAAATAATGGGGAGAAATGCATTTTTTTCTATCAGACACAGTAAAATCTTAGACTAAGGGACACCTAAAATATCATGAACGTTACTTACATAACTGGCAATTTTGAGTCTCCACATTAGTTTAGAAGACAATTTATTATTGTAATTTATAAAAAAAAATTGTTTCCTATGTGATCAAATAGATTTTAGTCATATATCCCTATTATTTTCACATTTATTAAAGGAGAAAGGTTGCGGACTTGATATGCCCAAGATAAATGAAAATGACCCATTTAGTTTTTTCTTTTTCAATCATTAGGAATAGTTTATCCATCAGTACAGGTGGATAATTTTAATTTTTATCATTTTATTTTTAATTTGGGTTTAATGTTGCTTTCAACTGCATGGTCATATCACAATGGGGTTGTTACCCTCCATTTGCAGGAAATTCACAAACCTGCTACTCACATTAACCCCACCCAGCCTGGGTTCCAGTGACCACTGTTTTTGAAACATTTTTATTGAATAAACTTTCTTGTTGTTAGTTTGGGTTTAACTTTACTTTTATGTATGTACTAGCGGGCTGTCGCCCGCTTTGCGGGCCGAGGCATGGCCGTGAAAGCAAAAAATCCTTTTTCGCCAATGGCAGGTGTTGTAGTGGGAGTTTCGAAAAATCCCGTCTTATTGCACATCTAGACTATAAGACAAAGCTACCTACCAAATTTTAGCTTCCTAGGACTTACGGTTTGGGCTGTAGAGCAATGATCAGTCAGTGGTCAGTGTCTTTGACATTTATATATTAAGATAGTCATGTAAAAAATTTTAGCTAAAAAAATGAACCTCACTAAACTATTTTTTGTGTCTTATTCCAGTGATGAGTTAACACTGGAAGGTATCAAGCAGTTCTTTGTAGCCGTAGAGAGAGAGGAGTGGAAGTTTGACACCCTGTGTGACCTGTACGATACTTTGACTATTACTCAGGCAGTGATCTTCTGTAACACCAAGAGGAAGGTAATGATGGACTTCATTTTATTTATTACACTGGAGGTTTCCATTAATCCAGTGGTTGGTTCAGGTGCTGTTGTAATGTGGTCAAACTCTTAAATTATTGAGAAAAATCCATTGATCTGGTCTATTGTTTCTATTTTTTTCAAGTGGTCAAATTCTTGAATTATATAATTTATAGAGAAAAAAATCCATGTACAGGGTGCGGCGCGGTAATGTCCCATTTTGAATCGCCCAGTGTGAAGCCGCACTTCTAATTAGCCAAGTTCAAACAAAGTTAGAAGATGCACAAACTACTAATTTTTTCGATTCAATTTAGCTCTATTGTCAAAATGATTTTATCAAACAACAGAAAGCTTATTGCGTGGAGAGTTATTTTTCGAAAAATAAGTGTATCGTAGCAGTACAGCGGGAGTTTGATATTGCACACCAAACTGTAACTCGATCTGCATGGAGGGGGTTTTCATGAAGTTCCCTAGGGTTTTTGTCACTCCAATAACGCATATTTTGTTTATTAACACAGCCAGAAATGTGAAAATGGGCTTCATCACTAAAGAAAACTATCGCATCTGGAAGTAAGGAGTCAATCAGGGTTTCACATGCATTTTGTCGTTGAATAAAGTCTCGCTCGAACAATTCCTGCACCACTACCATTTTGTAGGGATGAAAATGCAGTTCTTTATGAAGTATCCTCCGCAATGAACGGTCTGATATGCCAAGAGCAGCAGCATGTTTGCGAGCTGAGCGCCTAGGTCACTGCATTATCGCCTCACGTACTCGTTCAAGGTTTTGGTGGGTTGACACAGGCTGTGTTAATAAACAAAATATGCGTTATTGGAGTGACAACAACCCTAGGGAACTTCATGAAAACCCCCTCCATGCAGATCGAGTTACAGTTAGGTGTGCAATGTCAAACTCCCGCTGTACTGCTACGATACACTTATTTTTCGAAAAATAACTCTCCACGCAAAAAGCTTTCTGTTGCTTTGATAAAATTATTTTGACAACTGAGCTAAATTGAATCGAAAAAATTAGTAGTTTGTGCATCTTCTAACTTTGTTCGAACTTGGCTAATTAGAAGTGCGGCTTCACACTGGGCGATTCAAAATGGGACATTACCGCGCCGCACCCTGTATTAAGTTTGAAAGCATCACTACGCTAGAGCTAGCTAATTGGTTTCAAAATTAGACCATTGCTTATTTTAAACCTAAGAGTTAATATTTTGTTCATAAATGTGCTTTGTAGGTTTTCTTTCCATGAGTGCTATAGAAATGGTATTGTACGTATGCACTTCTGTTCTGATTTATATTAGTGTGAGCCTTTGTATGTATTAACTTGTGCTTTTGTTTGGTCCCAGGTGGATTGGTTGACAGAGAAGATGAGGGAGGCTAACTTCACTGTCAGCTCCATGCATGGAGACATGCCTCAGAAGGAGAGAGATGGCATCATGAAGGAGTTCAGATCAGGCACCAGGTAGATGAAATTTCGTTTATTAAAAAAATGAGAAAAAAAAAAAACATTATTCTGTGGGTCCTTGTTTATTATTATTTGTATCCGTGTAGAGACAGTGGTACAATGTCACAGTGACTTCAAAATGACACCACCCTATAATACATGGAAATAAAAACTTACCCCTGAATTTCTACTAATTGGCCCTCGGTCATTTGGATTATGTATAAATTTTGCCATTATGTTCTTGATAGAATTCCTTCTTTGGCAACTAAACATCTGGTGGTTATAAGTCCAATTTTTCTAGGTGCAATGTGTTTAATCTTTTCTTCTTATAGTGTAATTATCATTGACCTCATTAGCTTGATCGACTAGACGGCAGACTTGTCACATGGAAATGGCTGGTTCGAGTCTCATGTACGTCAAAATTTTAGTAATGCGAGTTCGATTAATTGTTACATCACAATCGTGATTAACACAAACATGATAAAAAAATGAACCCACATCTTAATATGTATAATCGGGACAGTTGAAAAACTTATTAAACTGCAAAACTTAACAAATATGATAACTCTACTAAACTGTTGACATAATTGGACTACTTGTCTTGCACTGAAAGTCTAAATAAAAAACTACTTCTACTTATCTGTCCCCCACAGTCGAGTGCTAATCACCACAGACGTGTGGGCGCGCGGTATTGACGTGCAACAGGTGTCTCTGGTCATCAACTACGATCTGCCCAACAATCGTGAGCTCTACATTCACAGGTAACTTTCTTTATTGCTGTGTTACTATTGTGAACCATTTTCAGCATAAGTGGTTTTTTTTTTATGTCATATTTTACAATACATTATACATAAATTACTCTTTTTTCTACGTTTGACTGGGTCTCTTTCTTTAGTTCTCCTGATGTTGAAGTTAACACTCGTCTTTTCTCTGAATTTATTAATAATGTCATAACTCTATTTGTCCCTTCAATTTCTGTAAAACGCGATTCATTTCCTTCATGGTATTCTTCCTACCTCAAATCACTGATCATCCAAAAGAAGTGTGCACATAGGATCTATAAGTCATCTCGGTCTTCTCATTCATATTCTATTTTCTCACGTCTTCGTACTCTCTTTAAGGATGAGTCCCATCGCTGTTATTCCTCATATATATCTCGTGTTGCTAGTAATATCAGGGAAGATCCGCGATACTTCTGGAAGTACAATAAGAACCTCCGTGGCGGTTCTAGTATGCCCAAGGTGATGAGGTATAATGATATAGAATCCTCTTGTTCTAAGTCTTCTGCCGATTTATTTGCAAAACACTTCTCTTCTTCGTTTGCCAGTGTTCCTCTCTGTTCGCATCAGTTTTCCTATGTCTCGTCTGATCAGGTTTCATCTTGTGTCATTACCGTCGACTCAGTCCTTAGAAAACTCAAGTCCTTGAGTATTCACAAAGGAATGGGTCCAGATGGAATCCCCCCAATCTTCCTCAAGTATTGCTGTTCTTCCTTAGCTTTTCCCTTATCTTTACTTTTCAATCAGTCTTTGTCCTCAGGTATATTTCCATCTCTTTGGAAGATTAGTTTTGTTTCGCCAGTTAATAAGAAAGATAATTCTCGTGACGATATTACTAATTATCGCCCCATTTCTATCCTTTCTGCGATTCCTAAACTTTTTGAAGCTTTAGTTCTCGAGAATTTGTTTCCTCATTTCACACCTTTGATCGTTAACAATCAACACGGTTTTCTTCCTCGTAAATCGGTATCTACCAATCTTCTTTGCTATGTTGATTATATTTCTCGTCATATTCATGGATCTCAAGTTGATTCAATATACCTGGACTTGACAAAGGCCTTTGATAGGGTGAATCATAGGGTTCTTCTCGATAAACTTTCGGCATATGGCATATCTGGATCGTTATTTGATTGGTTTTCTAGTTATATTTCTGGTAGACACTGTGTAGTTCGTTTAGGTTCTTCTGTCTCTTCTTCTTTTCCTACCTCATCTGGAGTACCCCAAGGGTCCCATCTTGGACCTATTCTATTTTTATTGTTTATTAATGATGTATTCCAATGTTTATCTCAGCATGATATTCAATTTCTACTCTTTTGTGACGACATAAAAATTTTCCGTCAAATTCGCTCTGCTGACGACTTTGAAGTACTCCAGAATGCTTTGAATGATCTTATAACCTGGTTCGATTGTAATCTTCTGGAGGTAAATTCCGCTAAATGTAATGTTATTACTTTTTCGCGTACCAAGTTTCCTTACATCTTTAATTATTCACTCAAGTCATGTGTTGTTCCTCGATCTAACTGCGTCAGGGATCTTGGTGTACTTTTTGACTCAAGTTTATCTTTTAATCCTCACATAGACTCTATTTGTTCAAAAGCTTCTAAAATGTTAGGTTTCATTACACGTTCAACAAAAGATTTTCCAGATCATATGTCATTTAAAATCTTGTATTGTTCTCTAGTTCGCAGTGTCTTGGAGTTTGCATCAACTATCTGGAACCCCACTTTCGCATTACATTCAGGCCGTATTGAAAATATACAACATAGAGCCCTCCGAACTTTGCGATTTAAAATAAGAGCTCCCGAACAAACATACTCTGATTTGGAAAAAAATCTCAACCTTCTTTCCCTTTCCTCCAGGAGAGAAATGTATGATTGTATCACCTTCTTTAGTATTCTAAACTCCAAAATTGACACACCTGATCTTCTTTCTGCAATCAATATCAACATTCCTTCTTACACTTTTTTTTTTTTTTTTTTTTTTTTTTTTTATTTTTTTTTTTTTTTTTTTTTTTTTTTTTTTTTTTTTTTTAAATATATATAAGTTTTGCGTGGGTTACGTGCTGGCAAAAAATCGGCTGAGCCAATGATCCAGTTGCCCTCCAACGGAAGGAGAGGATAGCGTTAGTCATCCCCACCCCCCGCTGGGAGACCCCTGGCTATGTGAAGCCTGACCGGCCTTCAGGGTTGTCCCCTGGTCCCTGTCTGCCTACATCCGGTCAGGTAAACACTAAAAAACCATCCCGCAACCCCCGCAAAGCTTTTCCAAACCGTGCGGGAACTGGTAACAATACTTCCACACGGCAACCAATAGATAAACAAACTTATAATTAATTACAGAGAAATATAATTATAAAATACATATAATATGGGTATTGGGTATATCTGAGGATAAATTATACAAAGACGGTGTAGCAGAATGACGTACATACACCGGCCCCGGCATAGGAGTATCATTGATCATACAAATAGAACAAAACAAACTAAAACTAAACTAAACAGACCTAAAACTAGGTTAGCAATGTAGCGGAAGTATTTATAGCGACAATGTGAGATGAGGTCTGAAGTTCAGACTCCGCATGAAAATAAACAACAGACTACTCTGTTTCGTGTAATTTGTGTATTTCCTTCTTACACTACTCGAGCTCCTCTTCCCTTTAAACCACCTTTCGTTCGTACTTCTTATTTGCAAAATTCCCCCATGATCAGGTTTCAGAGAACAGCTAACCTTCATAATAGCATCGACTTTTTTTTCACTTCCATTGATTTTCTCAAAGCTTACTTCTCTGATATATAATGTTTCTAGTTTACTTTCTCTTTCTTTCCCAATTCTTTTCCTCATCAAATTCACTTCCCTCTATTATTCTTGTTGCTGGTTTTATTTGATTTTTGTACTGGTTAAGTATTCATTTTACTTGTTAGTTTTAGTGCAATTTGATAGTTAGTGTAAGTTTAGTTAAGTTATTATTAATTATTATATTTTTTAATGCCTATTAGTTAGGGTAAATATTGTAATTTAGTTAGTACAGGGTCCGCCCGTTTGTGATTTAAATAAATAAATAATAAAACTTATAGCTAGGGTTTCTAAAAATAACAATTATTTGAAAATATCACATTGAAACAAATACATAATAATATAGTGCAAAAAGAAATGGGGGAAAAATGGTAATTAATTTTCAATTTCAGAGAGAGAGCAGAGAAATGAGTTGAAGGTGGTGGAGAGTGACAGGCTGTTCTGGTGTTTATTAAAAAGATCAATCATTTTATTGAGGGGAGAATGTGAAGAAAAAGAATTTGATGGAATGTTAAAAAAATTGAAACCTACATTACGAGTACGACTAGATAGAGTATTGTAGGTAACTTTAGTTTTAAGATCACAGTCGATTATTTGGTTTAATATTTTAAAGAGAGTAATAAGTTGAATATGCGTATGTCTGACTTTAATCAGATCAAGGCAAAGTTGCTCTGACAGAGATACATAGGATATTAGATGAGGATAGAAAGAATTGTTAGAAAGTGGTTATGGTTAACTAGGTAGGTAGGTTATTTAAATATAAAAAAAAATGTTCCACCACTCCTTCTTTAAAATAAAATGAGATCAAACCCCACTGATTTTGCAACACTTCTCATTTAAAATTTGAGAAAAAACATTATACTCAGTGCTATCCTGTCTTTAGTTGGCGGCCACAACGAGGACCCTATAGCCCTAAATCCTATACCCTATTTGAGACCGCTCACTTTTAATAACATGGTTACATTATTCTAATGGTGTGCACTGGTAGTCAAGTGGTTATCGCGCTAGTCTCTAACCCAGGTAGCGTAGGGATCCGTTGGTTCCCTACACTACCTGTAACGTGAATTTTTTCTCATTAATTTGATTTTTTGGCCACAGAAAATGATTTGAGCATTAACCTCGCCTGGCGGTTACCTTCCACTAAAAAGTGTTGTTATTATTATAATAAAAATAATAATGTGTTTCTATGTGTTATTATAATTATCACAAGTTTAGTGGGTAGCGTATAATTATGGGACTTTTCTGTATATGTAATATCCCAATATCTTATTTTTGCCTATAATTCCGCCACTGGTCGCTGCAAACATTAAAGGAGCTACTCATTTTTCCTCACGAGATATCAGTGGACCCCGAACACCCAAGTACAGAGCAGGAAAAATCCTGCCCCGCTGGGAATCGAACCCAGGTCACCATGCGTGCAATGCCTAGCGCGCTAACTCACTCTGCCATGGTGACTACTGTTATTATTATTACGTGGTACCAGGGCTACCCTAGGGTCTAGGACTCCGTTTTGTTCCCGCACTTCGATTCGTCCACTATTTTTCTACCAAGTTACTTCTTCCTTCTCCCCCAGGATTGGTCGCTCGGGCAGGTTCGGCCGGAAGGGCGTGGCCATCAGCTTCGTGAAGAGCGACGACATCCGAATCCTGCGGGACATAGAGCAGTACTACTCCACTCAGATTGACGAGATGCCCATGAACGGTGAGACACTGATCTTTTCTTTTTTACTTTTCCGTTTAGCCTTTTGCTGTTGTTGAGTGAAAACTGAAGAATCTAAATCTGATTTAAGTCCGAGACGGAATACACGGAAAAATGGCGAGTGGTCAAATTCTCAAGTGAGTCAGTTAATTAACAATGAGATTTATTGAAAGTAGAGCAGCCTCCATGGCTCTGAAGTTATCATACTTGGAGGCATGGGTTTTGAATTTCTGCGAGGTATAAAATTGTTCTACTCAAGAAGAATGTTGGACGATGAAGATACCGCATGCTGTTACTCTTTGTAACAAAAAGGATTGCAGAATATTGTTCTAAAATAAGTTTCTAAAAAAGGCAATTAGAATGCGAAATAAATAATTATAAAAAAAAATACTACTTCATACTGGTTCAATCTTCTATCAAAACCACTACATAATGGTTCACTCATACCTTTGGTGAAGAAAAACATTTGCATTGATAGCGACCAGTTTCGGTATTGGCATGGTAAAAAATCATTACAATTCTTCCTCTTTGTTTTCAGTTGCTGATCTGATCTAAGTCAAGAATTACAACCTGATGGACTGGACAGTGTCTTGTATCAAATTTATCCAACCTGACGCATTCATAGATTTTTGTACATACACCAATACACCATGGCACCTATGAGTCCTATGACATGCATTTTCATTACTTGCTGGTTTGACCGAAGATAATCCAGGTATACATAGATTACTTTGGAACTCATGTTTATCAGTTTTTGTATATATTATACCCTTTTTTTCGTATGGTTTTATTTATTCATTTCAAAGGATACAATTAAAATACAACAGTAAGAATTCAACAATACTTTACATTTAGCAATCGTATATCTTATTTAACCAAATGATTGCCAACATGATATTTGTACATTTCTGCTGAATATATCCACAATATCCAGTTTACACAACAAAAAATACTATCAGCGTGTGAAATATTTTGTTTTTGTTGTTGTAGCGGCAAAAGCTATGCCGAGTGGGGTGTGATGGTCTCTAACCGGGTTAATCAATAGTAGCTCAGATCAAGTATAGCTCCTTTGCAATTAATTTAAGAATTTCCGGAGCATTGCCCTGCTATTCCTAGCTTGTCCTGGCCCACATTTTATAAGTGAGCTATTTGCAGTACCAACGATCGTGATGTCTTTGTCATATGATTTAGTGATGAAACCATGTTCTATCCATCTTTCCCACTTAAACAAAGCAAATGACAGTCTTGGTGCATAATTAATAGACAAAGTTTGTATTTAAGAAAAATCAACGCATGAACAGAAGAGTTTGGAAAATATCAGGAATTAAACTTAATTTGCGGAACTAAAAAAGTGCCTGAAATATAAAGACCTACAAAATCTTTATGATTTCATTCCCTTCACCGTTGAAACCTTTGGCTCTTTTGGGCCAAGTGCTTTGGAAATGTTTAACAGCATATCCAAAACGTTGGTCCTTGGGACAAAGAACAGACGCGCCGGGGCATATTTCAGGCAACGGCTTAGTTTCGCTGTTCAGAGAGGTAATGTTGCTTCAGTGCTGAGAACACTGCCTCGGGAAGATGTCCTTGGAGAAGTGTTTTATATATTGTGAAAATACAGCATTATTATAATTGATTTTTTTTTGCGTTTTTCTAATAGCCTATATCTAGAGTCTAAAATATTATGAACAAGAGAATAAACATCGCGAAACTCTTTTTATAGATTTGATGACACTTTAGTTTCACCCCTACATTTTCCTTTTTATAAAATTTGTTTGTGCATAATTATTACTTTTGAATAAAAATTAACCTATTCAACACTACTATTTTTGAATCTTTTTCTTTTATATTTATTTAATCTATGTGTATGCTGTTTCTGTATGATCTGATATATTGATATGTTTGATTTATGTACTACTAGGCTTCCTAAAAAATAAAAAAAAATCTGGTGTAAACATCACACGACTTTCCTTATTCCCAAAAAGGAGTCGAATTCCGCCACTGATGACTCAACGGTAACAGATAATTAAAAATAAATGCCAAATTCGTAATCAGCACTTCAAAATCATTGAATTTGATATGTCACAACCCCCAACTAGGATGAATAATAAAAAAGTTAGTCAAAGCGGGTCCCCCCAAAATACCGGTAAATTGGAGCCGAGGTCCAAAAAGTTCAAGATATCAAAAAAATGATCAGAATAGACCCCTATTATTTTTTTAATTTAAGAAAATGTTGTTCTCCAATTTTTTTTGTATCTTTAACCAATTCAAAGAAGCGGCGCTTGCGGCTAATATTTGCGGCCCTGCGGCCGTGGGATGCGGCCGATTTCAACCAAAAGTTTCGTGGTTCGTCTGGTGTATAAAATAATTTCCATACCAAATTTCAAGTCTCTAGGTTTTACCGTTCTCGAGATATCCTGTTCACAGACACACACACAGACGCACGGACCAATGGCTGAAAACAACTTTTTTGGTATCCTGAGGCTATGATTCGTCCAGAAATGTGAAAAACTGGGTAGGTCAAATTTTCGACGAATACAATACTTTCCTTATTATAGGATAAGGAAAGTAAAAATGTTCAAGGTTCGCAAAATTTGTAGAAGTCGAGATGGACAAGCTACTACACAAATAGTTTAATAGTTTATTTATTTCATGTTATTACACATAAGTGTTTACAATTGTCAATATTAATAGAACAAAAGAAAGAAAAGGTAAGACATATATACAGGGTGTCCCACCAAACTTGGACACCTCAAATTACTCGGCCCCTGAAAGAGTTTTTGAAAAATAAAAAAATCTAGGGTACATGTGCTAATTATGCGGTTTCAGTTATGAATTTTTTTTTTATACAGGGTGGTTCAAAAGTCAGAAATTGAGGTGTCAACTTTCGATTTTTAAATGGATCGACCTGAATTTTATTTGATAATTTTACTTCTAAATGATTCCTGAGTACTTTGTTAAACAAAAATATTACATACAGGGTGGTTTTTTTTCGACCAATTTTTTTTCTAAATCTTGAATAACTCAAGTTCGGTTAATTTTTTCGATAACAAGAAGAGAATGTGTTTGTGTAATGAATACACGCACTTTTAATTGGCATCAAAATTTTTTATACAGGGTGGTTCACAAGTGAAATAATGACTTGATTTTTTTGAAACCGAGTTTTTTTAATTTTTTATTTCGGATTAATTATTCTCGTCTAATTTTACACATTTTTCGTTAGTCATATCGAAAAACAAAACTAAAGTGTTGTACAGGGTGAGACATAATTTTTTTGTAACACCCTGTATATGGGCAGAGACGCAAAATTAAATATAAAGACTAAAGATGCAAGAAAAACTTTGATTTTTAATTAAACTAAAAAGTTATGGTGTTTTAAATAATATTGTTGTATGGACCACCCTGTAGATATTTTCTTAAACCATCATATGGGTAGTCGAAACTGTCTAAAATTTAACGAGGAGTCCAAATCTGAAAGAAAAAAAATGAATTCAAAAAGCCATGCTCAATTTTGTGTCTACACCTACCTACTTTTTATTTCAAGTTTTAAAATCATTCAGTGTGGACACCAAATTGAAAATGGCTTCAAACTCGTGTTTTTTACTTGTTTTTCCCACATGATTCGAAGTGTTCGTTGAATTTTATACAACTTAGAGTACCAACATGATAGTTTAAGAAAATATCTACAGGGTGGTCCATGCGACAATATTAGTTAAAAAACCATAACTTTTTAGTTTAATTAAAAATCAAAGTTTTTCTTGCATATTTTGTCTTTATATTTAATTTTGCGCCTCTTTGACTGCCCATATACAGGGTGTTACAAAAAAATTATGTCTCACCCTGTACAACACTTTAGTTTTGTTTTTCGATATGACTAACGAAAAATGTGTAAAATTAGTCGGGAATTATTAATCCTAAATAAAAAATTAAAAAAAACTCGGTTTTAAAAAAAATCAAGTCATTATTTCACTTGTGAACCACCCTGTTTAAAAATTTTTGATGCCAATTGAAAGTGCATGTATTCATTACACAAACACATTCTCTTCTTGTTATCGTAAAAATTAACCGAACTTGAGTTATTCAAGATTTAGAAAAAAAATTGGTCGAAAAAGAACCACCCTGTATGTAATATTTTTGTTTAAAAAAGTACTCAGGAATCATTTAGAAGTAAAATTATCAAATAAAATTCAGGTCGATCCATTTAAAATCGAAAGTTGACACCTCAATTTCTGACTTTTGAACCACCCTGTATAAAAAAAATTCATAACTGAAACCGCTTAATTAGCACATGTACCCTAGATTTTTTTATTTTTCAAAAACTCTTTCAGGGGCCGAGTAATTTGAGGTGTCCAAGTTTGGTGGGACACCCTGTATATATAACTACTATTAATAAAATAATAGCAGAAAAATGGAGATTTAAAAAAGTAGTAAAGAAAAAGAAAATACATGATGATAAAGAGAATAGGTGAAGCAAAACAAATACAAATATCATGCTAGGTCTTGGTCTTCTAAGAACTCAGAATATCTATAATATGCTTTTTTTAACAAAATATCTTCAACCCTTTTTTTGAGTTCTCTGGTGGGAAGAGATTGTACATTTGTTGGCAAATGATTATAAAATTTAATACCCCAGAAATTGTATCCCGTTTTTGAAGTAGTCAAGCGAGAATAGTTAACCATGAGTTGTCCAGAGTTGCGGGTATTATAGCGTTGTCCTCCGTCCAAAATTTGGTATGTGGAAAGGTTATCTTTTACAAAGAGGATACAGGTGAGAATATACAAACATGGAAGAGTTAAAATACCCTTATCTATGAACAATGACTTTGCATACGCTCTGAGATCTGCGTTGCATATAATACGTAAAGCTATCTTCTGTTTTCGAAAAATGCCATCTGTTGACAGCATATGACCCCACAAGAGTAAACCATACCTGAGATAACTATCGAATGAGGCATAGTAAATATTGATTTGCCAAGAAGTAGAGATACAAAATTTCAACTTCCTCAACAAATATAACTTGGATGACAGAATTTTTTCTAGATAACATATGTGTTCTGACCAGTTTAGTCTTGGGTCCATTTTGAATCCGAGGTATCTTGTACACTGAGCGGGCGGCTCGTGACCTCTAAGAGTGAACTTTTGTTTGCAGGTTTTCTCTTGGTTTACAATTAATTTGTTAGAACGGAACCAATTCTGTGCTTCATTCCAAGCCAACTCGGATTCCGCATCTAGATTATTTCGACCTCTATTTAATAGGGTAGTATCATCTGCAAAAAGAATTGTGTCGCCATGGCTTATGTTATAACGAAGGTCATTAATAAAAATTATGAACAACAAAGGCCCAACCACCGACCCTTGGGGTACTCCTACAGTGACAGGAAGAACAGATGAGCTGATTCCTTGCCAAGAAACCAATTGACTCCTATCGGAAAGATAAGATTTCAGAAGTTCAAGTGGAACACCCTGTATTTTATAATAAGACATTTTTTCAAGCAGAGTACTGTGATCCACACAATCGAATGCTTTTGATAGATCACAGTACGTCGCCAAAATGTCTTCCCCATTTTCAAAAGCTGATAGGACATTTCTAGATAACTCTAGCGTGGCAGATGTTGTAGATTTGCCAGATCTAAAACCATACTGGGTGCCGACCAATAAATTATGTTCTTCAAAGTGGCATAATATTCTATTTTTCATGGCTGTTTCAAATACTTTTGATATAGCAGGCAATACAGATATTGGTCGGTAATTCGATGTTTCATCTTTACTGCCTTTTTTGTATAGGGGGTAACTTTTGATAACTTAAGTTGGTTGGGAAAAATTCCCTTTTGAAACGACAAATTTATAAGATAAACAAGGGGTATAATTAGAAAAGGTCAAATAGTTTTTAATAGTGATGTACTGAAACCGTAGATGTCTTTGCTATCCGTTTTTTTAAGTGCTTTAATAATTTTGACAACTTCCGTATGGTTCACTGGAAGCAGTTCAAAGGACGGAATGTTATCAATAGGAACTTGTTGGAGAAAATTATTGAAGTGTGTGTTATTGGTAGGCAATGTATTTGTTAGCAAGTGTGGTATCGATGTGAAATAATCATTGAAGTGAGTAGCAGATAACTTATCAGATCCTACATACTATTACCCGCTTTTTGTTTATGGAATGTACTCTGTTTATGGAATGTACTCAAACTAAAAGCGTCTAAAGTAGCTGCTGTTTCCTAACCATGAAATAAAAAAGACTTTTTCTTAATCGATTCTACAATCATACTACATATTTCTATGTAGAAAGTGACCCTACAGAAAGGTATTTATTTTCCATGAACGATTAACACACCAGCCAATGTCAATTCCAATGTAGGAATTCAGGTATTCCCCGAGATATATCGTAAAGATGACCAGAGATAGATATCAAGCAAAACGCTAGTTTCACATCGCCAAGAAAAACAAAACGAGCGTACATTATACATCGAACTGATTCTAACTTGGAAGAGTAAATAAGTATCATATTATAGGGTATACCCTCTAGTTGTTTATGTCCTGATGAAACGTATCTTCACCTGAGAAACGTGTTTTCTGCTTATTAATGACCCACAAGTCACCATAACATGCCAAACCATCTTGTTTTGTATACCTCATTAATTTATTTCTTACTATTGAAAAGTTTACCAGATTTGAATTTCATTTCTTTTGCTTTATCAGATTTTTTTTGTAAGGATACTAGCCGTTAACCCGTACTTTGCAACGGGACTAAATTTAAAATAAACCAAGGCATGGTCTCACTAGTGGGTGCCGGCCATGGCTTTTTGTATTTCTTATATTTTTTCAAGTCATCGAATTAATGTAAGGTCGATTCACATCATTTTTTTTTATATCCGTTTTCGTTTTAAAGTTACCCAAGGAATACGGTCATGGTATACTGTTTATTTATTTATTTACACTTTATTAATAGGACATATTATATATAGGTAACACAAATAAATACAAATGAAAATACAATAGAAGAAAAAAATAAATAATAAATGTAACATAATATATGTCCTTACTAAAGGGCGGGGTTATTGCCTTTGGCAATCTCTTCCACCCAACCCTTTAGTTGGATACGGCCATGCCTATTTGTACCTACTTCTTATAAAGATAAGAATTTCAATTGAAGAAAAGAATCTAACATAACAACAGCAATGTCAGCATCTCAGCAGGTATAAATACATACATATTGCAAGCCTCAGAAAAACCTCGTTCCACAACAATGAAAAGGAAATATCAATTTATTTTGATTTAATCTTGCTCTGATTTATCATTGAATGTTTTACAAATCGGCCGCCTTTGTAACAAGTGTAACCCATGGGTATAGTAATGGGCTGTATTTATACTATTTATAGTGTTCGAACGGTACCTATATAAGATTCTTCATTTGATTCGATCTCCCACAGTTAAAATTAAATTTGTTGTTGGTAAAGTTGTAATCCTCGTCATAGGGTGGCGTCATCGTGAACGATGGTAGCCAGACAGTGGAGGAATGACTCACCACTTCTACCACTGTCTTTACAAGGAGGCTAATAATTGACAAGGGTCCCCAGAACCAAGCCAATACCGTTGTAATACCGAGTTTAAAAGTTCTCTCCCTCTCTCTATCTCTCTGGATTATTAAGCAATAGTTTTCAAGAGTCATGTGTCTTTTGGCATTATTTAAAATCGCTAGGAAAGCCAGCGTCGATGGCATGTTGAATACACCGGTTCCCTTCAGAACACCGAAGTTAAGCGACATCCAGCGAGGTTAAGACTTGGATGGGTGACCATTCAAATTCTAATTCTCGTGACGCTGTCTTTTCCCGGCCCCACTCAGGCTGGGTGAGGTCAATGTGAGTAGCAGGTTTGTGAGTTTCCTGCGAATGGAGGGTAAAACCCCCGGCGTGATATGACCATGGCAGTTGAAAGCGACGTTAAACCCCACTTAAAAAAAAAAAAAAAAAAATCGCTAGGATGTTGTTGTTGTAGCCAGCTTGGCTACAGCTGGAGGAGGGAGTTATGGTCTCTAGCCAACTTTATTTCAAAGTTGGCTCGTCCTGAACCACATATTTCTATGTGCGATCAATCATCGTGAGTGCAGCTTGGACTTTTCTTTATAAGCCACTAGCGGGCTGTCGCCCGCTTTGCGGGCAGGTGTTTTGGTGGGAATTTCGAAAAATCCCGTCTTATTGCACATCTAGACTATAAGACAAAGCTACCTACCAAATTTCAGCTTCCTAGGACTTACGGTTTGGGCTGTAGAGCGATGATCAGTCAGTCAGTCAGTGACTTTGACATTTATATAATTATTAAGATTAAACCGTTAGGAAACTGAAAGCTAGCCTGGCTTGTAGGGTCGGCTAATCAGTTCTCTGTTTATAGTCCTCATTTCCAAAATTCCAAAGAAAAAAAAAAACGGATTTACTTGGATAATATTATCTTTTGTTGCTCACAGGATTCAAAACACTTGCTATTTTTAACTTAATAGTACAGCTGACTTGAAGTGCCATACGACTAATGAAGTTTTGAATTTTGTACCTCATGACTAACATTGTTCTGGAGAAAAGATAACATTATTTTTCTCAAGTATAGGTAAATATTTTAATCAGTTCTTTGAAAATGACGTAGTCTATTTCAACTGATTAAATTTTATATAGTTGCAGCCTTAGACATAAGCATATAGGATGATCTTTAAGCTTGGGTACTTTATTAAGGTGATGGATGCAGTTATACCTGGATATAAGAGAAACATTAAGAGAACAATTTTCAGGTCAAATTTACGTCTCTATTAGGAAAAATAACCTCTAATGGAAACCTGGATATATGTATGTATGTATGTATGTAAAAGAAAAAAAATTCCGGTCCCTGGAGTTCTCTTATATCCAGGTATTACTGTATCACACGTTCAGAAAACAAACATCCTGATCTGGATTACTCCATAATAAACACACGTATATAATGACCGTAGTATGATTTAAAAAGTTGGTTTTTCCCAGAGACCTCTTTACTCGTGTCAAACAATACATAAAATCTATGTACGTTATATCTCTGAAACGATGTTGTGATAAACATACGAGAGAAGTTTAAGGTCATTTGGGAACCGATCTAAACAGAATCAGAGCAACATATCCACAGGCGTTAAGACGTCAGTCTCAGTCATCGCCAGTCTTCAGTGTGATAAGTGTGATTCGAATCCAAGCGAAAGTTTTAGCGAGATTTTTTCTGACTTGTTATAGTTTTAAGTTGTTTTTGAAAATAAATAATCTTTTTCTGATTGGTGGGAACTATCAAACATGAGGAGCCTTATTTTAGGTAAGCAGCAAGTATTGATTTATGAACAGATTTAAGTTAAATAGGTGTTAATTCAAATGTTTTTTTTTTTTCAAGATGGAACTGGAAAGTTCAACTTCCGGATTCAAAAAATTAATGAATACAGCATAAAAACTTTTTCTATATTTTTATAATACAAAATAGGTTGGTACCTAGGTAGGTAAAAATAATTGGAAAACATGATATTAAATTAAAGGTTATATTTATTTGAAAATAATATTAACTGTAGGCTTTACCTGCTTGTACTCGGCTGAGGCATGGGCGTAGTTAAATTTTGAGCATATCTCGAGATTAACTAAATTTTTTTTTGGGTTTAACGCCGCTTTCAACTGCATGGTCATATCACAGACGTTTTTAAAATCCAGCAATTCCCTCACACAAGAAAGCTTCCTAACAAATTTCAAGTCATTAGGCCCAATCGTTCTGGAGATCTGTAGATCATGACATATTTAAATCGAGTTTAAATATCATTTTTTTCCCCCTGGTTTAACGGCCCTTTAACTAGGCGGTAGGCCTGTTAAAGGGCCGTTCACGCCGTAAATATCATTTTGATAACTATGCACATGACTGATTATTATATATGTTTTTAGGAAAAAATAAATTATCATAGATAAATGTCCAAATTTTATTTGTTTGCCGAAAAAGTTTTTCACTTGTCTCAAGGATCCAACTGCCGAAGCACGATCACGCGGTCAATGAAAAGTCAGTTTAGAAAAATCGGAAGTATTTCACCATAAATACATCTAATAAAACAGATACTATACTACAGTGTACGAGTATTATAATGTCATTGGGTGTATGTCTAATTTCATTGTAATTGACATACACCTATTTTGTATTGCACTTTAAAAAAAAATGGACATTTTGTTCCGCGATATTTTCGTAGCTTTTGAGTGGATAATCATTGATCCAGCTAGCGATGGGGTCCACTAGATCAGAGCCTGCCCAACGCAATAAGTTTCCATATATTTTTTGTTGTTGAATTATATCACCTAACAACTATGTGATCAAAGGGAGTTTCAAGTTCTGCTCGGGCTTACTCGGGCAGTGTATTTTTAAGAAGGTCTATAATTTTTTACAAGTACAGTAGAAATCGTTTATAACGACACCGTTTATAAGGAACAATCGGCTATAGCAAACAAAATCTCCGGTCCCTTGGAGTCTTATGGAAAATTAACATTGGTATCGTTTATAACAAACATCGGCTATTAGGAACAATATCGGCTTTAGCGAACAAATTCTCAAGTCCCGTGGCTACTTTCTATCGGTTATAACGTACAAAATTCATTTTGATGCTCTGTGAGTAAAACAGAAAACATGTTTAGTTATGCAGATTTTTGTCAAGGAGTAGATGAGTGATCTGTCTGATTTAGATCATTTTATTAGTACCTAAAAGTTAGTATTGTTTCAGATTTTGAATTAATGGATTATGAATGTACCTACATTCATATTAATTGTACATTTTTCATGTCTTACGAAGTTCCCTTATAACGTACATTGTTCTCTATAAGTGATACATATAGTGAACTTGTTCGGATATAGTGAACTTGTTCCTTATAGGCGATATATCGGTTATAGTAAAAATCGGCTATAATGAACAAATCTGTCCGGTCCCTTGAAGTTCGTTATAAACGATTTCTACTGTATTTTTTTTTCTGGACTCAAACCCTTGGACCCCTGTCGGCCTCTTAATTGTTGAAGCTTCTTATTTCAGTTTTTGCAAAAAAAAAAAAAAAATTGCTCACTATAACATTTTTCAGAAGACTCGTTTTGTTTATCCAGGAAACATAAATATTGTTTTATGTCGCATAGCGCACAGGTATTTCAGAATATTGTCTTGGTAGAATCGCGATTTTACGTTGTACAAATACGGCAAACACCAATACCAACTACAGTATCCTTAACCATCTTAGCAAGTAAAACTCACATTTCAGAGTCTAGTGACCCAATGTGGCACAATTTACAGATACCTACTCCTCGTATAAGAATTACATTAATTACAGTTTAAGCTGGATATGAGAGAACTCAAGGGGCCGGAATTTTTTTTATATCCAGGGTTCTCTTATAAAGAGGCTATTTATCCTTGCAGAAAGGTAAATTGGACTTGGAAATTGTTCTCTTTTATCAAGATTGTTCTTATAAAAGTATAAGACATCTTATACCTCTTATGTCCAAGATCGACTGTATAATTATATGTATGTATAGTATATGTATACGTACATATTATAATATATTCGTACATAGCTAGATATAATATAAACACCCGGCATAGCACACCAAGGTGGCTTGGCTGACACACAGAGCCTTGAGTGGCTACAGAATGATTGCCTAATTGACTAGGGGTGCGGGCAGTGGTTCATTGTTCTCTCTGTATACCGGTAGCGGGTGTCAGGGACACGCTGGGTCACTTGTCAGTCACAACTCAGAAAATAATTGAGCATTAAGTTATCATATTTGTGATAATCACTTTCGTAATGTCACAAGCACTCAAACTCGCTTTTACTAAATCTACGCTGAAACCGGGACTTGAACCACCGACCTCCAGGTTACAAGTCCGCCGCCTTATCGATCAAGCTACTGAGGTCGGTATAATTGAGCATTATTTTGTATATAACCGACCTCAGTAGCTTGATCGATAAGGCGACGGAGTTGTATCCTAGAGGTCAGTGATTCAAGTCCCAGTTAATAATGTAATATGTAATAATGTATATTTATTTATTTTTTACAATTTTTGTGGCTCTCTCCCTAAGGAATATTTCTAAGGATTTTTCTCCTTCTAAGGATCTAAGTTACAGCGTATAATGTATTATTATTGTATACTGGTAGGAGTTCCACAAGAGAAGCACCAACTATTACACCAACCTCTATTTTAGATTTATTGTGACCAGTTGATTTTGATTCTATTTAGTTTTAACGTCCTGATTTGAAGTAGTCAGGACGGGGGTTTTACACTCCATTCGCTGGAAATCATACCAACTACCCTCATTAACCCCACCCTGCCTGGCTGGGTAGGGCCGGAAATGCTCTACTTACACTACAACACTTCTCATAGTTCCCCTTGAATATTCGACACAAATGCTGCTACACAAATACACTAGTTTTTCGTTCCGTCACTGAAATGCAACGTCCAGCGGTGTTAGGAATTAGATGGGAGACCATTCAAATTTGAAACCTCTTGATGCTGGCTATTCTCGGGTCCACTCAGGCTAACTGAGGTTCGTTTAAGTAGTGAACCGAGGGTAAAACCCTCGTCATGATAGTATGACATTACAGTTGGCGACGCTAAAAAAAAAAAAAAAAAAATGTTGCGGAGGTTTTCTAATCAAAAAGTTACACACAGCTATGCCTGCTTAACTATATATCTAAGAAGTCGTCTTGTTAAGTGTGGAATTAAAAGACGTCTGTGGTGCTAAGTCTAAATTTTGCGGATTGTCTTAGATGGCAAAAACTAATGCTAGGTCATGACTTAAGACGTCGATTTTGTCTATTAATTTCGCTCTAAGACACTCACTTTGTTGGGTCAATGAGTAATTGAGTAATGGATACCTATGTTCTAACAGTGACACGAGTAGACTCCTACATTAATTGCACGCTTACCTGAACAACAACTAAACTACAACACAAAAACCACGACAGTAGCAACTCAAATCGTCAACATGCGTCATAATATTTCAGAATATTAAATAATAATTATTGTCCACATACATATATTATGACCGGACTTACTTCCTGAAACTGGTTCCGCCATGTTGGGCTTCCGAAAGTTTCCGTTACATTTGTCACCATTTTCCTTCCACCATGCTCGGAATAAATATAACAATTCCGTGTCCATGAAATTGGCACAGAAACCCTGGTATCACGATAATAAGATAATTATATTATGGTCGCCCAGATACAATGTCTAGGCTCCATTCGCAGCTACCTACATTAACCTCACTCAACCTAGGTAGGGTCGCCAGCCTCACATGATCGGAGGGAACAGTAGGTACTTTCTTGTGCTCCAACCGGGAATCGAACTCAGGATCTTTGGACTGCGGGCAGTAGTCACAATCATTACGCCATGGAGGCTGGCTGGATGACATAATACTAACACATCATTTTGTTGGGATATCAATGTTTGATATTGTATTGTATACCTGACTGGAGGACTATAAACAGCGAGTAGACCAGCAGTCTGGCTGGGGGACTATAAACAGGGAGTAGACCAGTAGTCTGGCTGGAGGACTATAAACAGAGAGTAGACCAGCAGTCTGGCTGGAGGGCTATGAACAGGGAGTAGACCATCATTGGCTTGGTTCTGGGGGCCCTTGTCCATTATTAGCCTCCTTGTAAAGACAGTGGTAGAAGTATAGGTACTGTGTCATTCCTCCACTGTCTGGCTACCATCGTTCACGATGACCCCACCCCATGATTGTATACCTACGCAATATTATGCATTGTCGTTTCTTGAAACCATCGACATAACCACTGCGTAGGTACCTATGCAGGAAACTATCCAGTATCCACTAGGAGATTTTCCTTGCTACACATCTATCAGGTGTAGTAGATATAGCAATATCTATACCTATTGAAAAAAATCTCTCGACAGTTGACATACATATTTTAGTATTTCGTATGTAAAATTGATTTGATTAATAAGGTGGCGGACTTATAACCTGGAGGTCAGTGGTTCAGGTCCCGGTTCCAGTGTAGATTTGTTAAAGCTAGTTTGAGTAGTTGTCATATCACGAAAGTGATTACCTAACACAAATATGATAACTTTTTTTTAAAATATAAAATCGATTTTCATTGACTCCTACTTAATCAAAGTATCTCCAAAACGGTTGGACCGAAGACATGACATTAATTTGGTATACCAGAGAATATCCTTAGGTGAGATAAATGCGAGATTTTGCAAAAAGTCTAGTCATTCTCAACATATGCTCAAATTTAACTACAACCTCACTCAGCCTGGGTAGGGCCGGAATGGCTAGCCTCATGTGTTCGGAGGGAACAGAATTTTCTGTGTGAAAAGTCTGATCCAACCGGGAATCGAACTCAGGATCTCTGGACTACAGGCAGTAGTCACAACCGTTGCACCATGGAGTCTGGTAATAATATAGACTTTATTTATAATGTCTAATTAGGACCTAGTCCCATATTTCGGTGTTATTTTTATGAGGTCAAGTTCTCTATTTTAGAGGAAAAATTCATGCATTGGGTGGAATCCTCTACGCCTTAACCAGTTCAATCACCAATACATTATTTTCGAGAACAATAAATTTTTATTTTTACTTTCTTTAGAGTGGCAGAGTTCTCACATGTGAGCTCTTCCACTCAACCACTTCTCCTTTTTGACCCAACCATAGTAGCTCTAGCGCCAGTCTGCCAAAACAACTAGTAGGTAAGCATGAATAGTTTAATGCAGTGAAAAAAGAGTTCCTGGAGAGTAGGATGAATTAAGACAACCAAATAATTAATTCAAAACAAAGCGAACCGAATAATTAATTCGAAGCCCAAAAGAAGCCGGTGTAAAGGTACCGTCAAAGATGGAATCTAGCTCTAGCTTCGATTTTGATTATTATTTTTCCGTGTCCAAAGAAAAGAGATTCACTCCAAAGAAAAGAGATTCACTCCTTCGGGCACAATACTGACTCGCTGACTGCTTTTTGTCTTTTTTCTCCTTCTTTCACTTCACCTTTTCCGAAGTTTGCTTTGTCCTTCCATTGTATCCCCATCATTTAGTAGTCGAGTAGTAATCGAGTTTACAAAGAAGATGGAGAAGATCATCATTGTCTGGTAGATTAGCCTGGGGCATGCCTTCAGCAGAGGTGGTTGACTTTGGCACCTCGTCCTCTTGTGCCTGCAATCGTGCATCAGTTGTTGTTTCAGGCTTGGTACATGTGATATCAACAAGCGGACGAATAAATAATATATGTTGTGTGTCGCAAGCTTCATTGTTAACTTTGTACCTTACTAATTATAAAATAATATTATCGCAAGTTGTACGTGCAGTACGTGTGCTTATCACACGTTTATAGGTCTGAGAACATTTATGTATTACCTAGGTACCTCCCAACATTTTTATTTTATTTGTTAAAGATGAGTGTTTCCACAGTCTTTTTTTTCTTGCCCCGAGTTTGCACTCTTACTTCTCCAATTTAAAAAAAATAAAAAACAGACAAGAAGTACTGACTTTATTTCATTGTATGAATAATGGTCAGTAAGCGCAATTTGGTCATTTTCTTCAACAATATGAACTTATGAGAGGTAGGCAGTAGCTAATTGAAGGACCGATTATATATGAGTTATCATATTGCTGATATGTATAATGATTATGTAGGTACTTACATTAACAGACTGTTGCATGGTAATTTGAGATTAGTAATCAACGCTTGTGCTACATTGCGTGAAAAGCAAACACGCCCGGTCATGTAACAAGATTAAAAGAGAAAATCAAGTCAATAAATCACGATTTGCCGTATGTGCAATGCTTTGAATGCACTAATGGATTGAAGCATTAGTCTCTTGAGTAGGTACAAGTTTTTAGGGCCAAGCCATTTTACAGCTCCGTTAAGTTGGACTTGCCATGACGGAATTTCGTGTCCAAAGTTAGTGCCCGGTAAATCTTTGTTAGTACCGAGAGTGCGTCGTTAGTACCGTTACCGTTCTCGAGAAAAACGGAATTTTCTGTGGCAGGGCCAACTTAACGGACCTCTATTTACCTGATGCCCATACTCAGTTGATTCTCAGAGAATCGGACATCCCAGGACAGATGTTTCCGGCTGGTGGGTAGTGGTAGTGGACCTTGTCTGTTGTCAGGAGGGAACTGTCTGTATTTCAGGGAATTCTAGGAAACCGTCTCTTTCAAACACATTTGGTAACGTGTGAAAGTGAGACGTTTACCTGACGAGGCTCAACACTCTCAACAGGTCAAAACAGTTCTCCTGGTATGTATGGAGCTCAAAGATATAAAAAAATACAATTAAAAAAATAAAAATAATGATAATGTAATTTTAATACTAATTCTAGATGTATTAAATTTTTTCACAATAATAAAATTGAATTGAATTGAAAAAGAACCGAAGATTTACTATCATGAAAGCATTGCACAGTATTTCTTCTCTTTGAAGCTCTTTCTGTATGCCAAAACCATAATGGACGTCAAATTTTACCCTATGATTCATATGTAGGCATCTGCTTTAATCAGGTAGATACATCTAGGTGCAATCAGGTAATGAGCCATTGTAGAGAATTTCTTCTTTTTGAGTATCTCTGTATGCCAAAACCATAATAGAGTTCTTTGCTTAATAGCTTTACTTATAAAGCTTTGCCCTTATAAGATTTACTATTATTATTATTAAACATATAGATGTCAATCACCCTATGGCTCCTATGTAGCTATCTGCTTTTATCAGGTACAATGGTCCATACATCTGGGTGCAATCAGGTAAAAAGGCTTTGTGCAGGATTCCTTACTTTTGATTCTCTCTGTATGTCAAATCCATAATGGATGTGGAACTTTATCCTATGAATCAGGGAGGAATATAATCGGGGCAATGATCCGTCCGTACTAAAATTCCTATATACAGGGTGTCCCGTATACAGATGCAAATATTTTGAGGGTAGGTTCAGCCCACCGAGGACTATCATATGAGCGAAACTTGCAGTGGGGCATTTTGCTTCGTTAAAGCGAAAACTTGCAGTTGGCCAAATCCCTGTTTTTCGCACAGGTCTAGAGGTCACTTGGATCGATGCACGTTTTTAAAGAAATGATAGCCAGTAAGTAATTTTTGACTTCATGTATGGATAGTCATGCATATTTCCCTTCGAATGCAGTTGGTTGCATAAAAAAATATTGAAAGACCAGAGAGATATTTAATCATAAGTTCAATACTTTTCTAAAATTTGATTTTTCCCCTTTTTCCCTTTCGTGAATTTAGAGTACTATTACAATTGCAATTCTGCGTATCACTAGTTAAAAAAATACCCTATTATGTTTAGTTTTAGAAAAAAAGAAAGTTCATTTATATTACTTTAAAGATCATGGAACGCAGTACACACAAAGCTCAAAAAACACTTCTGAATCATGATGGAAAATTCAAAGTTGGCTGAATTTTAACAGAATTGGCGCGTAATTTGAGGTATAAATACACTGCTCTGGGATGTTTAACAGAGGGAAATTGATCATTCACAGTGGTCGGTCGGTGTGAACTTTCTATAAAATCTCAAAATTGGCACGTGTTTACAATGTGAAGCAATCACGTAGAAGAATTGTGTCCATAATTGGCAGTGTTTTTTTTATTTATCGGGTAATGATCGGATTCCATATTATACATATAATTTTACTTATTCTACATATAATTTTACTAGCAGATAAAAATTGTCTAATTTTCGTAGCAATATCTTACTGCACGGATTGCACATGAATGGATTGTCTCATCAGAGCTAGCACTGAGTAGCAGAATCGAAGCACGGAAACGAAGGCCCGGTTGCAAAGCTCCAAGGTTTTGCCAAAGTACATCAGACGGATGGATCGCTGGCACATGAGAATGAGCAGCACACGCGCATAAATGCCCTCGGCCCTACGCACATGCGGCGCATGCGTATTACGTCTGCGCGAAGTTGCACTGCGCAACTCGCACATCCAGTTACTCTCGTAGGCAGCGCGCATGGCGGACTCGTTCCCACGCTCTAGCAGTTCAGACGCGAGCGTGAGGACAAAGGAGATGGACAGAACGTAGAGGAACTGAAAGCAGAGTTTGACGGAGTTGATGTCGAACTTGGACACGAAACTCAGCTGGTAGAGACCGACTGTCAACCCGATGTAAGTGGGAAACTTGGCCACGACAAGTATCTGAAATGATCGCGATCAAAAAATTGAGCATAAATTTATTCATAACTGCCCGACTAGGACTAAAGAGTCCCTCAAATTACTAAAAGTTCCTGAAAAATTATCGACAGTAAAGAAGAAAGGATTGGCATGTGTCTTCTCGTGTTGTGCACTTGTCGTATGATATGTCCCTACCTAACTATAAAATTCCAAATACCTTGAGCCTTGCTTCCAGTTGGGTCCGGAAACGGATGAGGTACTGATGGCGTTTGATGATGAACACGATGACATCCCTCTCGAATATGCGTCCCATCGCCAGAGCTTGTAGAAGATTGTCGCGGTATTCCGACTCCAAATCTTTGTACTTAAAGGTTGCTCCACTTGGATGAAGTGGCTCATCAAGATTGCCTCTGGGAATGTCTATTTTGGTGACCTCTGGTGAAGTAGCTCCGAAATCTTCAACAGTTTCGGACACTTCGTTCATCTGTCCAAAACTCCTGGACTCTTTGTTGTCCGCCTCAAGTCTGAAATGGATTGTTGTTTTTGTTGTAGCCAGCTTGTCTACAACTAGAGGGGGGAATAATTGTCTCCAACCAACTTTATTTCAAAGTTGGCTCGTCCTGAACCACATATTTCTATGTGCGATCATCCATCGTGAGGATTAGATCTTTTTCTTTATAAGCAATTAAACCCATGGGAAAGTACAAGCTAACTTATAAGAATTTTCTATTCTGTTTATAGTCCTCTAGCGTGATACTGGTCTTCTTATGTCCCCCAGCTTGGGCTGGAAAGTCAATGTGAACCTAAGTGGATGCCAATGAATCATTCATACTTCAGCTCTAAGGCCGAAAAAAACTGGATTAGATTTTAATCTACGTGGACACTATCTCTAGCCATTAGAGGGCGCGTTTAGAGATAGTGTCCACTAGGTACGGCCCGACCGGTAGGGAAATCTTTTGGGGCTGCTGCCACATATACAGAACTAAAATGGGAGTCTGGCTGGGGGACGTTAAACATGGAGATGACCAGTATCTCGCTAGAGGACTATAAACAGGGAAAAGACCAGTGTCTCGCTAGTGGACTATAAACAGAAAATAGACTATCCAACCCTTACAAGCCAGGCTAGCTTGCAGTTTCCTATGGGTTTAATGGCTTATAAAGAAAAGTCCAAGTCCTCATGATGGTTGATCGCACATAGAAATAGGTGGTTTAGGACGAGCCAACTTTGAATTTGAAATAAAGTTGCCTGGAGACCATCACTCACCCCTCCAGCTATAGCCAAGCTGGCAAAAACAACAAGAACAACTAAAATGGGATTTATCGAGTTGCTGCTTTTGTACATAACGAGTTTTAGTTTGATTACAATGCCAATCATTATAATTATAAATTAATAATTCTAAAAATGTGTAATAATTTTCATTTTGTACGAGCTAGGAATTGAAAATGTTTCCTTTTCGTCTGGAGGTGCTGCAGCCGTGCCCTCTAATCTAATCCTGTTTCACAATTCGGACCTTGGTCTCAAAGTGTTACCTGTTCGAAGGTTGCGAAGCGTCGTCTGCCATTTCCACCACGCGGACTACATTGGTGTCGAGGTCATTGCCCCGGGAGACCCCGCCCCCAACTTTCTTGTAGACAAACAGGTGTGGGTTGCCGAAGTTTCGCAGGTACTTGGCGAGGATTTGGAACTGCCCGTTCAGATGGATGGTGAAGAGGAGAATGCAGATGTTACTGTGAATAGCTGAAGTGTAACACAGGTGTCCGGTGATGGCAAACAACAGGTGAAAAAGATGAGAGCGTTAAACGTGAAGGGTGGAAGAGATTCTTATAGTTAATAACCGCGCCCTTTAGTTAGGACGTGTGTTTGTGTATATTTATCTATTTTTTTCCTTTTTATCGTTTACAATATCTGTTACCGTTTGGGCTGTGGTATCGTAAACAGACAACCCCTAAGAGGACATAGTCAGCCAGACACCCACAGTTTTGTATTTTATATACATGCTAGCGGGCTGCACCCGCTTCGCCAAGCCATCACACTACAACATCAAGGTTTGTCAGAATATGGCAACAAAGCGCTCAAATAAAAGCATGTGATGTTCCCATACATCACACACACCACACCCACACACACCACACCCACACACCCACCACACCCACACACACCACACCAACACACACCTATCCACACACACCTCACACACACAAACACACACACACACATTAACACATACACCCACACACACAAACATCATCGCTGTAAATTTCAAAATCCCAAGCCAAATCTATCATAGCCGGTATTGATAATGTAGCAAACTGGCCTATATTTCGAGAACGGTTTGTCAGAATATGGCAACAAAGGGCTCAAATAAAAGCATATGATGTTCTCAGACAGTTTTTACAATAAAAAATCCTTACGATAAATATTAAGTTCCGCGCTGGAATCTGTTAAAAAACGTGAAAAATGTGAAAAAAAGGGTCGAAATTTCGAATCAAAAACACTTTTTAGTGAAAAGTAATGCGAGGTTAATGGATTAAACCAGGTTAGGTTAATGCTCAAAGCATTTTTTACCACGTAACCCTCAGAGTCATATTATTATGTGGTTACAAACTCAAATTAATGAGGAAATATTCATGCACTGGTGGAATTCGAACCAATGGACCTACGCTACCTGGATTACCAGACTAGCGTGTTAATCACTTGACTACCAGTGCACACTTGGATGAAATCTAATCCTGTTTTATAGTTCGGCCGTTTTTCTTAAAAAAAAAAAAAAAAAAAAAAAAACTATTGAATACCGTTTACTGGTAGTCAAGTGCGCGATAGTCTGGAAATCCAGGTAGCGTAGAATCCGTTCGAATCCCACCCAGAGCATGCATTTTTTCAGTGCACCTTGGCAATACTAAGGCCTATTTTTCTTTTGGATAAAAAAAAATTCAGGTTCGATACTTCCATTTTATTCCAAGGTCAACTTCACCACATTCGTGAAAGAAAAATGCGTTTCGGTACTTTTGAAATAAACAATGGACTTAACCTATAAAAGAACTGGAAGCAACAATTTTCTACTTCCATTTTGGTTAACTTTAGAAGAGGAAATTATTCCTCTTCCAAAAGAAAAATGACTTGCTTCCAGTTTAGTTAATTTTTTTTTTTTTTTTAATGGAAGGGAGGAAAAAATCTTTCAAAGGCACCCAGCAACATCCTAACCTGGGGTGTGGGATTTTCACCCACTAAAAACCCACCTTCTCTAAAAGCTAACCGTACTTGGAACCGAAAAATATCATTACTACAACTAGTTCATTTTATTAAAGTGTGATTAACTTTGGTTGGAAAGAAAAATACGGCTCTACGCGCGTTTCACTTGATTTGGAGCCAACGTAATTTTTTCGGTCTCTACAAGTCTCTACAAGTTCGGTCTTTGCAAGTCTACACCCATGTCTCACCGAACACACCCGTCAGCACCAGGAGGTACACATTGGCCACCGCGGAGAAGTAGTACAGAGGCGCCACTGTGTCGTCTGCCTGGAAGGGGAACCACATGATGTAGGGCAGCTGGCGGTCTGGCCTCGCCTTGTGGTAGTAGTACTTGACGAGCTCCACCTCCAGGGGCTCAAGGCCGAAGAAGAGACGTCGGTAGTAGGACATGAACAAGGCCGAAATTACTGAAATTAGTATGAATCGAACTAGAATAGAATAGAATATGTAAATAATTGTATTTTATCAATAATGATTTTACAATGGTTGACAAGTTTACAGAGAAAAATAACTTACACACTGAAATAAAACTTACAGAATTCATACTTATTTCATTGAAGCGATAGCTCTGTATGAATCGAACTAAATATAATAATAATAACGATCTTTAATGCTTTATCTTTTGCATATACATTTTTGTGTTCCCATGAAGTACTAGTGTACTTTTCGGGAAAAACTTTATAACAACTTTATTAACATACTAGCGAGTAACACCCACTGCTTCGCTAGCCCATCAGACACACACACACACACCACACACGAACATCACACACACAAACGCCGCACACACGAATATCACACACAAAAACACCAAACACACGAACACCTATCACACACACGCACGAATAATAGTTTAAGAGAATAATCTACAGGGGGGTCCAACATGCGACAGTATTTTGGGACTCCGTTGTGCCCGCACACTCACCCATGGCGGCCGAGACGTTCAGGATGATCCTCTCCTTCGCCAGACAGGCCGCCGCCACCTCCGGGTCTGGGTCGAAGCTCCGCCGCATCTCCAGCACCTGCTTGATGTTGTGCTTCACGAAGTAGTACATTTCAAACGTAAACAGGGGGGCCAGTAAGTTCTCTAGGAGGCGCTGGAAGATCTCCGTCCCTGAAACCAGTCAGACCAATGTCGGAAGCCAAAAAATGAGTTTCGAATCGACAAATGAAGTGCCTTCACAAATTTAACACGTTGGACGCCGGCCCAATTTTATGGGTGCGTACCTGGGTACGACAGGCAAACTCTGTATTGCCAAAATATCGGGAAAAAATATTTTTTAATTTTTTTTTTCAACCGAGTTGTTCGCTGGTACCACGACAAACGATTCCCCATAAGAAATACACTGAAGCGTGACATCAATAGGGGTCACATGAACAGAATTACAACATACTCCTGTGATCCTTATAAGGGTCACATGGTACCAGACTTCAAGGCACTGTGACCCTTATGTGGGTCACGCGGCGTCCAACGTGTTAAACAGACTTTCCTTCGTCTAACCGCTCCTCTTCAATGAGAAAACTGTCAATGGGAAAACTTGGGAATAGCCGCCCTGTGTGTAATATTTTAGTAAGGGTACTCAGGAACCATTTAGAAGTGGAATTGTCAGATGGAATTCAGTTCGACCTGTTTGAAGGTCGAAATTTGACACCTTGGTTTCTGAATCCTGGACCACCCTGTATAATATTTGCTTTAGGTTTTATATTTTTAATTTTATTTTTGACTTGTTATACCCACTGGGAATTTTATAACAAACAAAAGCTATAATTTACTCTACTTTACTTATTAAGTATTGCCACAAGAGCAAGCGGGAAAAAATGCCTGCTAGGCGCTGCTAATATAAACGTGCTCTCTTACAACAGGGTCCATAGCAAACATATTCATTGCTTCCTCACCTTGGAAATGAAGATGCGATGAGATAATTAAAATTAAAAACCCCTCCCCCAGTTACGGTGCTTAAAGAGATTATTTTAACATTTAAATGAAATTCCACACATCAATACTTCAACAATAATAATAATATCGCCTGATTTATACTGCCCGATTAGACTATTCTTGTTCCAGCAGTAAGTCTAATATTATTATGTGGTAAAAATCCCAAATGAGAGGATAACTTGTCATGTCCCGGCTGGGTTTCGAACCCGCGACCTCTGGATTCTTTGGATTCAGAGAGTATCAGTATCAGTATAAACAGAAAAGTGAGAAGTTGTACGATATGTAGATGTACAAGAATATCAGAACATACCTAGACAGTAGTGGACAGCTGTTTCGAGCCAATTTGCTCTCATCAGCAGGTAATAGTTCTGAATAACCATGCCATCAACTAACCTCTCTATTTTCATCAGTATAAACAGAAAAGTAAGAAGTTGGACAACAGAAAGAGAGTGCCACCTTTACTACTGAGCTACCGGGACATCAGGCAATAGTTTTTCTTAAAAATCTGGAGTTATAAATTTTAAACAAGTTTTATATTTTTTATATCTATCTATAAGGGGTGGGGTCAATTTTGATACTCAGTCCGCCCGCGCCGTAGAAAATCTGCTTCTCCGGCACTAGTGGCGGGTACACCAATTACTTGTAAGAACGAAATTGCTTATATTGGGGTTCATCTTATCAATTGTTTATGGGGGGTCGACTCTTTTACATTTTTTGATAACTTCAAACGTTTAGCTCTCGTACTTTCTTGAACAGGATTCTTAATAATTTGGCTGAGTCCGTCCCAGGAACTCTACGGGCGGAATTAATAGACGTTTTGTAATACCTCTGTGGAGCTAAGTCACGGATTGCGTACTGTGTAAGATAGGGAAAACCGACGTTTAGAAATGACTTTTGATATACAATGTGTCTATTAATTTCGCCCCACAACTCATTCGTTGACTACTACTATACATATTTTTTTAGGGTTTAACGTCGCTTTCAACTGCATAATCATATCCCGACGGAGGTTTTACCTCCCATTAGCGGGGGTATATTCAGCCTACTTACCTTTGACGGAAAGATCCGAAGTAAGCAGCTTGTACAAGTTGATCAAATCAGAGATGATAAACCAACACCATAGAACCCAGGGGGTCAGGTAAAAGATGCGACGGGACAAGGTGGTGGGCGGAACCTAAGAACCAAGGGAAAACGTTTATTATGCCTTGGGGGCGTTGCAAGGAGGAAGAGGAAACATGGGGAACCAATAGGAAACGTTTATAATGCCTTGGGGGCGTGGCAAGGAGGAAGAGGAAACATGGGGAACCAATAGGAAACGTTTATGATGCATTGGAGGCAAAGTGGGGGTGGGGAAAAGATGTAAAGGAAACCTAAAGAAATCGCTATTACCGACGTGTTCTCGGGGATAGCATTTACTTCATGTCGAGTAGCATCACTCAGTTCTTGTAGGGTTTCCACCCGAATCAAGAATAGAAAAAATCAACGCTATCCCGAAGAACTTCCAGTAAACGCAATGCACAGCTCGAGAGACTGTCTGAATTCTGAATCAAACACCTCGGTCGAGGTGTGAAGAACGCCAATACAAAGAAAGAGACAGCCTGGCAGAGTGTAAGGTTACGGAAATTCATGCACTCTGCATCAAGATGTTGGCTTCATGGTGATTGATGTGATCTTCAAAACGTGAATCGGTTATAATTACCAATAATGGCATTCTGTTTTCTAGCATTCTATCAAAGAAAAATTCATTTTGAAACTTCAGTTATGAATAAAGGAATTTGAAAATGGTTCATGATCAATCGCGGACTCTATACCTTCTATCCAGCTTACCTCCGGTAGGAATCCGAATAGCTGATACATCCGAATAATGTTCTCGAAGCAGCGGTATTGGCTGTCGGGGATGGGAGAGTTGGATTCCATGGTCTACTGAATTAGAATTTCTACAAGAAAACAATAATACATGCACCTAATAAAATTGTTGACCCAGCATTACCTAAACGCAAGCCACGGTAAGTTAGTAATGGTTGCGTAATGTGTAATGGTTGTCCGAATAGTGGAATTAAACTAATCTCTAACATAAACGTATTATACATGTATTGTGATTCAAAAAAGTAGGTAAATCCTATAAACAGAAATATTATGGACCATTTTAAGGACGATCAAGTCTATAAAAAAAGGTGCGAAAATAGTGACGCGCACGCCTCTCGAGTTGAAAAAAAAAGTATGGTCACAATACTTCCTCGTGATTGTTTCACATTGTATACACGTGGCAATTTTGAGATTTTATATTAAACCTTTTGTATCTCCAAAACCGCTTAACCGATTTTCTTCAAATTTGATTTGAATGGTAGAAAAAAACTATTTTTCCTACATTCTACATTTACAAAAAAATCTGCAAACCTCATTTTTCACTTTTTGTCTATTTTTTTTTTAGTTTTCTTAAATATCATAGTTAAATAATAATTAATTAAAATATAACTATAAATAGCCTATGTAAAACAGTAATATGCATATATATACTAAATTTCATCAAAATCGAGTGTACCGTTCACAAGAAATAAGGGCTTACGTAAAATGTTAGTGGTCAGGCGCATGATCTCTTTCACCTAGAACCGCTAGTGCAAAGTTGTGCACAGAACGTCTCCTATATGTGTACAAAATTTCATTGAAATGCGCTGAATAGTTTGCCGAGATTTGGGCGTTACAAGGAATATTTTTACAGCGTTACCTGCTGAAGAGAGCCAATAAGCTCGAAACAGCTGTCCAGGTATGTTCTGATATTCACGTACGTATCTAGTACAACTTCTCAGTTTTCTGTTTATACTGACTGATTATACTGACTGATATTTTGACAGACCGACAGACGGACACAAAACCAAATTTGCTCAGGAGGTTATGAAACGTCCAGAAAAAATTGAAATCGGAGCAAAAAAATATTTTTTTTTTTTTTACAAAAACGAACACAATAGGTACCTACTTCCGATTTCTAGTACCTATTTGATTTTTTTTCGAAAGTACCTAATATATTGAGTACTTTTAATTACGCTTTACCTGTTTCAGCTATTGGGACGGGATAAAAAATTCTCTCTGGTTGCACGGAGAAACAGAGATTTATGAGTGTTCAGTGACCTCCGCATTTATAAGTCCTTATGTGTACATAAATTATGCATCCCTGAATTTTTCTCAATTTTTCCCCAAAAAAAAAAAAAACCTGTACGTGTAGTGAATTAGAACACCTGGTTTTCTTTTTAGGGTGCCTGTACGTTTTAAACGTTTGCCATGAGCCTGGTTGATGTAATTCTGTTGGTTACTATCCAAAAACGTTAGTTCTAAAACCATCAGGGTCTAAAATTGGCGATCATAGAAATTCAAAAAACAATAATTATAGTATAAACATTGACAATCCTTTTTTCAATTGAGCTAATTCGCGAAGTATAATTAAAAAATAGTGCAACAAATCGATTTCTTTAATTCAAGCAGGGCTAGGGAATTTATTAGGAACGTATATGTACGACTAGTAGGTACTAAGGGTTTCGTGGAAGAGGTTGCCAGAGACAACAATGCCGCCCTAAGTTAGTGCATCTGTATAATTATATTCTATCCATTTATTTTCTGATCTCTTTTATACTGTTTCTAATTTCATACATTAATTTGTAATTATCTGTTTATCTATATGCACTATGCAGGTATGTAACAGTTAGACGCAGACGCATTTTGAATATTGAAGAAAATAATTGGTGGACGCATTTTGCTTGTGACCTGGATTTTTTTAATTTTTAGGGTCCACTTTGGATCCAGCCGTAGCCCAAACTCAGGCGTGCCAATTTAGTGTGGACTCGTCACGAATATCACAAAGATTTTGGGCCATGGCCAAATTTTGTGGCAAAAACGTATTTTATTATTATTATAGTAAGCTTTATTAGGTTGAACAAAAAATATATTCGGTAAAATACAATGAAATAATAAAAAAAAACAAATAGATTAAGCAAAGATACAAGAACAAAAAAAAAAAAAAAGAGAATGAAGTTAATGGCCTACATAAAGGGCGGGGTTATTGCCTGCGGGTTAGTTAAAGTTGCGGGGTTATACCCGCAACTTTAACTTATTTCGTTTTAAAGGTCGCGTATTTTTTTCGACAAAAAAAAATTCTGACGAAAAAGTTGTAGCGACAGAAAGGGTTAAAGGGCAGATACTTTTAAACAATTATTTTAGGTCAGAGCTGCAGCTCGACCCACCTTGAGAAGTACCCCCCCCCCCCCCTTCCCCTACCGTTTCGGACTTAATTTTCCTCATACCTACGTCATCAGTATAGAACCATTTTACCTTGTGAGAACTTCCAAATTCAAACTTTCCCATGAGAACCTTTTGGAATTTTCCATGATAAGGCAGGTAGTTCGGTTATATACAGGGTGGTCCAAAAAATTTGCACCAAAATGATAGGGGTAGTAAAAGAGACCATTTCCAACAAAAATATTCCCGGACATTTTCCTTTATTTTTTGTCGTTTTTTAAAATGGCGGCCAAAACGTGTGTTTTTCAAATATGTGCGTTCAGAACGTTGACAGCCTAAATGAGCATGATCATTAAAACATTGAACGGGTTAATTTAACTTATTTTAATTAAAATTTGATTTTCAATTCAAAAATGCAATCCGTTTTTTTCTAGGTGGTACAGAAAAAAATTAAAAAAAACAAAAGCCAACCAAAGTCGGAATATTTGAAAAACACACGTTTTGGCCGCCATTTTGAAAACGACAAAAAATAAAGGAAAATGTCCGGGAATATTTTTGTTGGAAATGGTCTCTTTTATTACCCCTATCATTTTGGTGCAAACTTTCTGGACCACCCTGTATGTATAATTGTATAACCGAACTACCTGCCTTATCATTAGAAAGTTCGAATTTGGAAGTTCTCACAAGGTAAAATGGCTCTATAATGATGACGTATGAGGAAAATTAAGTCCGAAACGGTAGGGGAAGGGGGGGTACTTCTCAAGGTGGGTCGAGCTTTGCTTGACCCAAAATATCAGTTTTCGGGTCCCTTCGGGGAGAAAACTGTATTATTAGATAATAATATGTTTGATCAGACTATTTATAAAAGTTGCCAATGCAAATGATTGCTATAAACAATCAGTAATTATTACTGGTAACAGTTTAATGAACACAAGGAAGAAACTATAAAATAATAATGCAATCGGAGAATTTTTTTTTACGAAAACTAACACAACCAGTTATGGTCACAGTACTTCCTCTGTTTTTTTGCTTTGACAAAAAAACTAGTTAGCACTAATTTGTATCGATCACCAAAATTTGAATTGGTGAGTATTACAACTATACAATGTGAAACAATCACGAGGAAGTATTGTGTCCATAATTGGCAATGTTTTTTTTTCAATACTTAGGTAGGTATTTTTTTTAGATCCAGGTAGGATCTAAAAAAAAAATAAAAAAAATAATTAGATTAGATAATTTCGGAAGTCAAAATGCATTCGTTTCAAAGTTCAAAACTAACTGAGAGTGTAAATTATGTATGTTAATTTAATATTCAAAAATGTTTGGGTTATCCAATTGATCTATGTACTTACTTAATGATAGACCTGGCCTTATCAATATGTATATTAGTAAAGTTACTATCGTATTACAGTTTTGAAGCTATAATACACTGGTGTGACACCACATGCCTTTCCTTATCACTCGATATGGGGAAAAGTCTGTACAAACCTGTACAACGCTGGAGGTAAGTAGAATTTTCTGAATCGTGTAAAATAAAATAAATCAAGAAAGTCGTAGAAATGATCGAGTAGCATCGATTGTATATTGATTTTGCTGTTCATAGGATATTTATTAGGAATCTCATGTACACTGCCCGCGCATTAAATTTAATATCAGCACATGTTTCAGTGGTTCAGGAGCTATTTTTTCCAATGTTTTATTAAAGTTTTTTACTTCCGAGAAATTTCTAATATTAGAAATCGGAAGTATTGTGTTCGTTTTTGTAAAAAAAAATATTTTTTTGCTCCGATTTCATATTTCTGGACGTTTCATAACCTACTGAGTAAATTTGGTTTTGTGTCCGTCTGTCGGTCTGTCTGTCTGTCTGTCGGTCTGTTAAAACGATTCCTTGTAACGCGCAAATCTCGGAAACTACTCGACCGATTTTGATGAAATTTTGCACACATCTAGGAGACATTCTGTAGATGGTCCCATTTTAAATTCATTCATACCAGCGGTTCTGGGTGAAAGAGACCATGCGCCTGACCACTAACTTTTTACTTAAACGCTTATATCTCGTGAACGGTACACCCGATTTCGATGAAATTTTGTAAGAATATGCATATTATTGTTTAACATAGGTTATTTATATATTTTTTTAAATTAATTATTTTTAAATTAATTATAATTTGACTCTGATATTTAAGAAAATCCGAAATTTTGGACAAAAAAGTAAAAAAATAAGGACCACGACTTGCCGATACAGAATTTTTTGTGGAATTCAGATTGTAGAAAAAACAATATTCTACCATATAAAACAAATTTGAAGAAAATCGGTTGAGCCGTTTTGGAGATACAAGTAATTTTCTATAAAATCTCAAAATTGGCACGTGTTTACAATGTGAAGCAATCACGAGGAAGTATTGTGTCCATAATTGGCAGTGTTTTTATTGTATTGTTTCAATTTTTTTCATTGTTAAAATATGTAATTATTTGAATGTATGTAATGTCCATTTATATCTAATAAAGCGTTGTATAATAATAATGATTAAACTGTCCTCGTACTGTCCTACTGGAAAATGACTCGGTATGAGATTGAGATGACAGAACGGACAGTACGTGGGTAACCATGATTCATCTGATTGTGAGATGAGTCAGTTGTCTTGGATTTTATTAATTAGTTATTGCTGGCAAGATTACCTTGGATTTGTATTACATGACATGGACACCTTGTTATGTCAGATAAATAAATGTGTTTCTTTGTGTTATTATATCACAATTTTAGTGGGTAGCGCAGAAAAACAGGACTTTTCCGTATCTTTGTTATCTTAATATCTTATTTTTGCCTATAATTCCGCCACTGGTTGCTGCTAACATCAAAGGAGCTACTCATTCTTCCTCACGAGGTATGAGTGGACCCCGCACACCTAAGTACAGAGCAGAAAAAATCCTGCCCCGCTGGGGATCGATCTTGGATTTGTGACCATTCAAATCAGATACCATACCTCTCAATGCTATTCCCGGTCCCACTCAGGCTGGATGAGTTTAATTTGGGCAGTTAGTTTCTGAGTTTCCATAGAGTGGAGGGTAAAACCCGCATCTCGAATGACCTAGCTGTTAAAAAGACTTCAAGCTAAAAAACCCACTTCTTTGTACACAAAAATTTCAGCACCTTCAAAGACACATAGTTTTCATTCACAGTAAAGATAATATTTTAAGAAAAAAAAGATAAGGAAAGTAAAAATCCGAATTTTTGCACACTTTCAGTGTTTTTGGGGATATCACGTATTCTTGTATCACGTCGGCAGCAAGTGGCACGTTCCACACAATGAAAAGGAAATATCAATTTATTTTCATTGCTTTATTGAAACGGACAGAACTTGTCCAAGTTGGGACAGACAACGGACAGAACTTGATTAAATATCGACATTGAGTACAGTGACAGCGGTCATATTACAGGGATTCTTGACAACACAATATACGTCGATAAAAGGTCGAATACAGTTTTCGTTCTGTCACTGAAACTAAGCAACGTCTAGTGAGATTAGAACTTGGACACCCATCAAATTCGAAATAAGAGCCAGCGTCGATGACACGTTGAGTGCAATTGTAGTTATCGTTCTGTCACTAAAGTTAAACAACATCCAGCGAGTTTAGGACTTGGATGAGTATTCACCATTGAAATTTAAACCATCGTGATGCTGTTTATTTCCGGCCGCACCCAAGCTGGGTGAGGTTAACGTGGGTAGCTGGTTGGTAAGTTTCCAATTAATGGAGTTTAAAACCCCCGTCTTGATAGGACCTGAGCATTTGAGACTTTAAAAAACCTTAAAAGATGTTCTCAACATGCGACCCGGACTATTATGATATAGCTGGGGTTTTTAGTCCTGTAGACAGGGATTTCTTTTTTGTTAACACTTTGGGGTAGGTACCCATTTTGGACACTTCTGGTGGTAAAGATTTACCAGGCGTCTCCTTACGTTAGAATTTAGATACCCAGTTAAATACACACGTTGTAGAGCCTGTATTTGTTGTTCTCAAATAAAACGTTTAACCTTCTTTGCCAATTACGGTGCCATTACCATTCATGTTGAGAGAGAAGTTAAGACACTCTGACATTTATAACGTTTATACCCATGTGTGTTGTGGTATGGATATGACAAAACATTGCATTTGGTAGAGAATATCATTGAGCCTTATCATTATCACAACGCACTCTAACAACTACAGTAGAATCTCGCTAACTCAAAATTCAAGGGACAGAAGCTTTATTTCGGGTTATCGAGAGTTTCGAGCTATCGGGGTTTCGAATAAGGAGCGAAGTTCGGCAAGGACCGAAGAATTCTTTCGAGAGTTAGCGAGGAACAAGCAAAACGGTCGTTTCGCGGAGAACGCCTCCGAGAAACTATACAATGCATATGTGCTTATATGTATTATTGTAAAAGGAATTAGTGTGTCAAAATAGTTTTATCCGAACAATGGTCATTTTCTCCTGAATTTTCTTCTTCTTTTCTGCCTTTTTGCGCATCGGTCAACTTCTTCCTCATGGTAGAGGTTGGTTGGTTCTGGCACTCCTACTTCATTTTACAGTTGTATGCCCCTACTATCGCTAACCCTGTTGAGGACGCCGGGTATGTAGTAATATGTACTTTACAGTCTGGTAATTTTTTTTGTAAAAAATCCTGATAAATTTGCTGTTTCTTTCTCTAGATTTTAATGAAAATCAATACCGGAAACAGAGTCCATTGATAAACAACATAGTAGGATATTTTAACTATAAAATCAATAATCAATTATTCTTTAATCTTCATTTCTGATAAGAAATTTTCCACCATCAATCACATCAAGATAGTGATATGTCGTATCATACGGAAATGATCTTTGTTGAAAACGATTGTTTTTGTATGATGATTTCTTCTTGCCAAGTTGATATTGCGAAATGGTGTTGACAGCGTTATAATTATGATCAACGATTTCTTTGTTTCCGTATCCATTGACAGGTGTATAATCTTCGAAGTAATGCCTCGGCGGTTCCGAAATAACTAGTAAAAAAAGCTATGTAAGCTGTGGATTGTTGGTCCAATTTCCATGTTTGTAGAAAGATGGATGGTTTTTAACCATCCCTAGACATCCTGAAACAATGTGTCACAAGCCTTCCTTCATTTAGGAGGAGTTTTCTCGGTGGTGGTGTAAATATTTGAATCGCAAAATCATTTTATTTAGTATGTGTATGTTCAGTTTTCGTATCAAGTTTCAATTTTCAAAGTTGATAATAGAGAAAGACCTCTAGACGCTAAAGGATTTTGATAACAGAAAATAGGTTTATCAGTTTCAATTTATCAAATTCAGGAAACTACGCATACAGAAAATGTAGGTACTCATGTACATATGCAATATATGCATATCAATATATGTTCCTGATTAAATTATTGTGTTAGGTCAATTTCATTAAATGGAACTCTATAACCTTTGAATATGAGAGTGAAGGCCCAAATAATGATTGGTCGAATCTAGTTCTGTTGATTACTTGATTTCAACTGTCTCTGAAACAAAGTATCTAAAAATCGTATTCTTTCAATGCTGTATCTAAAAATCGTATTCTTTCCTGCAATAAAAATAGTTACTTTAAATGTTTTTTTCTTTGAGCTAAAAATAAGTTCCGGACATCCTTCTACTAAGCTCCTTTGAGATTCTATACTTACTAATTATTATTAATACAGGCTTTGTTGAATTTATTATACAAAAAATTGAAGCTTTAAAATTTTGTATGATAAATCCAACAAAATAATCCTGATAGGTTTAATCTTTGAGTTAAAGATCTAATACAAAAAAACTATATAAAAAACAATCCAATGATTTCAAAATATCATTTGTACTGCTGTTGTCTGTTCCAGGCCTACTAGCAGTGGCGGCAGTGGCCACAGCCAACGTCATCAAGTACGACAGCATCGTCCCAGCCCGCGACATCCACTTCTCACACCACCATGTGCAAGCCCGCAGCGTCCACGCCGAGCCACAAGACTTTGACTTCATCAAGCAGAGACTCTACGCCCTGAGCCACAACATTGTCAAGCGATCCCCCGGCTGGAAGAGCAAGGGCAGCAGCAAGAGCAAAGGCAGCAGCAGCGGCTTCTTCAGCAGCAAGGCCAAGGGAAACCAGAACAACGGAAATCAGCAACACGGCGGCAGCGGTTACAACAAGCATGCGACTGCTCCCGCACAGCCAACCAATTACGGTCATCCGGCGCCCAGCTACGGACACCCAGCACCCAACTACGCGCATCCTCCACCCAGTGGCTACGCACAGCCTGCCTACAACCCAGCCTACGGACACCCGGGCTACGCACAACCTCCACCAGTCTACCACCCGCCTGCCCCCCAGAAAACCGTAGTCGTGATTGACCGTGGACACTCAGGAGGAGGTGGTGGTGGAGGCTTCGCCGCACCAGCTCAAGCCCCCGGTCTAGGATCCGCCATCGCCACAGGTCTCGCTTCAGGAGCCGGTACCGGCGTTGGGTTTGGACTTGCCAATGCCGCCATCAACAGCTTCACTGGAGGTGGAAGCAGACACCACGATCAGCCCTACTATCCGCCGCCTCAGAACAACAACAACAACAATGGCAACAGTGGCAACAACAACCCCAACAATAACAACAACAACAACAATGACCAAAACTTCAACGCTCAGGCCAACCCAGAGTGTCTGAAGACTTGCTTCAGCACGGAGGAGTATGCTCCGGTCTGCGGGACGGATGGTTGGGAGTACACCAACATTGGGAAGCTCAACTGTATGAAGACCTGCGGAAAACGTGAGTACCAAAGTTCATCTGTCTGTCTTCTTATTATCATTATTAGTATGTTTCTTTTCTCACTTGTAGACGTCCAACAGATAAAGTAGAAGACTTTGTCAAGCCAAAAGTCAACAACTTAAATCAATGGCGACTTTGACAGAATTGGTGTTAGGAAGGTCATGTAGTCTTGAAAATGCTAAAGAGCAAAATGAGGTGAGACCGTTTTATCATTGCCCCCTAATTGTGGAGAGTCCTAGCCCACTTTTAAGCTATCACCTACTTAGCCAATAAATTTGAAATGTATATTTTCTTATTTGACTTTGGCTTTTCCCAAACCTATTTGGGGTCGGCATTGTTTAACCTCCAGTCGCTGGGAATCGTACTAGCTACCTACATTAACTTCACCCAGCCTGGGTAGGGCCGGAAATGCCAGCCAGAAAAAAAAACATGGAGGGAAATTTGAAATGTACATATTGCAGATTTAGAAGTAATGGTCCTGTACAACATTGATAATTTAGTAAATACTTAACCCGGACTCTCAAGAATTGACATAATTCAAATAGTCATGATTGCAAATTGATTTGGGCGAGGTGCATGTTCATTACTGGCACCTTTACCTTCGAATTGAAATAGGTGACAGATGGTACTTTCTTTATTTGACTAACATGCCGTGTATTCACACGGACAATATAAGCTCATTAGTCCAACAGTTCCAACACAGATGGAAGGAGTTGAATCATTGCAAAGTGTTGGGAGTGGTTCGTGTGGTTATAGTCGCATAATATCATGTTATATTTGCAACTATGACATGGTAGGAATAAAAGTAGATTTACTTATGGTTAGGTTCACATTAAAGAAATGTGAAACATTTTATAGCAGAGGTTTTCAACCAGTGGCCCACAAAGTTATTTCTGTTGACCCATGAGCTCACACACATTTCCCTTGATTTATTGGTGTGAACTGTGAAGTCAAAATGTTGGAATTTAAAAAATATAGGCATTCTGATACGAATGATACGATAAAGCGAAAACATCAAGAAAATACCTAAGGTGGGTACTGGGGAGACACTTCCAAGAGATGATTATAACAGTTAAACTAATATTTGATTTTAGTGGTGAAATTTTAAGATCGTGAAAGCTAAGGGGGACGCACTGTGGTAAAAAATCGAAAGAGGGCCTCAAAAAAAGGTCCGGTTGATATTTTTAATTAAAACCCATCGAGTGGGGTATTGAATGAAAAGTCTCGATGCCCACATGATTGATATGCAATTTATAATTCGATAATAGAATCTGTGTGAGGTTTACAGTTTGCAGAACTACTGATCATCAACATAAGCAACAAAAACAAAACTGTACACTCTGTACAGACAGTAGTGATGGTAGAACATCCTAGACTCCGAATGGCCTAGTTCGTCAGTTACAAGTATCTCAACTATCTGAGACACAATAGGCACAAGTTACTAATTAATCAACTAATTTTCAGACAACGACACGAGACGTTACTCTTAACTAACATCAGTTAGGATCTGTACAAGGACCATAAGGATTTATAATCTAGATAGTATATAAATAAATATACAATACAGTACAATACTCTGTTTATCCTGCAAGAATGAGACTAAAGAGTCCCTTTACTCTCAAATATACATATACATTGTACAAATGTACATAGATGAAGACGATACTAGAAAGACTGGTCACTCTAAGAAACACATATTACGTATAAATAAATAAGTACTTACCTACCTAAATGGTATATTATGTTGACCCATCACCTAAATGGGAAGTATAATGTCACTTCTCGCCCATTAGAGTGGATACATACTACGGGATGGACATACTACAACAGAGACCAAAAGCGTCTACAGTAGCTTCTGTCTCATGGCTACGAAAAAAAGCTGTGAAACACTCATCTTTAAAAAAACACTTCATTACTTGGCAGTCAGGTATTGCTGCAAAAGCATTCATGGGATATCTTCCTTTGAGAAAGTTCGGTATTATTCTTACATCTTACCTTATTATTCTAAGCTTCTAATAATGAAACAGCCAATATACTTGAACTTTCACTGTCCAAATCATTCCATCAGTCGTCATATAGATAGATGCATGAGATGTATCCAGTTATCCACCCACATACCTAACTATGTATTTACCTACATAATATAAGTAGCTATATAGATATTGCAGATGAACATAATAATACTCTTTAGTGGAAGGTAACCAACAGGCGAGATTAATGCTCAAAGCATTTTCTATCACCTAACCCTCAGAGTCTTATTATTATGTGGTCAAAAACTCAAATTAATGAGGAAAAATTCATGCACTGGGTGGGATTCGAGAACCATACGCTACAAGGATTACTACTTGACTACCAATGCACTTGGTAGTCAACATGAACATCAGTGGAAATCTTCAAGACCAGAAATGTAAATTACAATAGGATCACAAGATTTTTTCTAGACAGAACAGTATACTACCTTGAGAACTTGATGACTAAGAGGGTTCTGGTTAGTTGACCAAACACAATGAGTTCCTAGCTCTCAGGTTCAATTAATGGTAGGTGGGGGATTTAATTAGAATGGTATTAATTAGAATTATCTACCTAGTGTGAATGAGACTCAGATCTTTGCAGAGGTCCTAGGCGATCATCCTAGTGAAGCGAACGTGATAAAGCTAAGAGGAGTAGAAGACCATAGGATTTTCTTCATTTAAAAAGAGTCTAAAGAGACATCTTTTTCGATTGCAGCAGAAAAATTCACGAGCCTAAATTAGGGCGTTGTTTTTGGGTCTCACGACGAGGGTGTTACCCTCCATTCGCAGGAAATTTACAAACCTGCTACCCACATTACCCTTGGTTAACGTCTAACTGACAGACCTCAGTAGCTTGATCAATCTGGCGCACTTCTATCTTGGAGGTCGGTGGTTCAAGTTCCGGTTTCAGCGCAGATTTAGTAAAGCGAGTTTGGACAATTGTAATATCACGAAAGTGATGAACACAAATATGATAACAACAGTAAAGTTGTGACATAACACAAAAAAAGAACAAACTTTCTTTATCAAAGACTGCAGTGTTGGTAGTAAGAACTTGGTTCTGACTTGAAGAACTAAACACGTTCTTAGAAGTCTCTCACATTCAGTCTGATTAATATGAACCCTGACATTTGCATACAATTGATGTGAAATGTTTCTACAATATACCTCGTTTGCCAATTCCTTCGCGAAAGTTCCTGATTACATTGGTAGTCATGTGGTTAACGCCCTAGTCTTGTAAACTCGATAGCGTAGGGATCCGTTGGTTCGAATCCCACCCAGTGCATGCATTTTTCTTCATGAATTAAATTTTGTGACCACATAATAATAAGGCTCTGAGGGTTAGGTGGTAGAAAATGCTTTGAGCATTAACCTCGCCTGGTGGTTACCTTCCTCTTGAGAGAATTATTATTATACGCCCAACACCTGTTCCCGCTGAGTCATTCTTAACTAGTCACTCGGTTTGCACAGGGGTGACCCGGGTTCGATTCCCGACGTGGTCTTTAAAAAATTTCCTAGTTTTTTTTTGGTTCTGTACTTACAGGGTCACTTATAGATACCTCGTGAGGAAAAAGTAGTGGCTATTTGTATTGATAGCGACCAGTGGAGGCCTTGCAAGCAAACAATGGGTTACTTCGGCAAAGTGTTGGGTGGAAGAGGTTACCATAAGCAATAACACCGCCTTTTAGTTAGGACATATGTATTTATCTATTTTTTTCTCCATTTTATTGTTTATATTGTTTGCATTTTTGTATAATAATTATTTGTATCGTACATAATATATTATGTATTGATGGCGACTAAATAATTAATAATTAAATAATTAAATCAAATTAAATTGACACAATCAAAACAGCATAATATTGCTGAATAGAACTCTAAGTACAAAATTTTCTGGTTGTTCCCTAATCTTAATGATCAAACAAGAAATGATCCATTTAAAGACGCTAATGATTTTTCCTTTATTTGGTTATAGGTTATAGGTTATAGGTTATTCGTTATAGGAATAATGATTCCTATAACGATAAATATTTATCCTTAATACCTATATGTTTTTCTACTTAAATATGTATATGTATGAAATCGACCACCTAAGGCTGAGAATCTTATTATTATGTGTTCACAAACTCAAATTTACGTAGAGTATTCCGCTTAAAATGTCCCTATTCATGTCCTGTTCACAGGTGTGGAGATAGCTCGCTATGGTAACTGCTACGCGCCCCCTCCTGCTGGCTATGGCGTCAACCCCTCCTCTGCTGTACCTGCAGGTCCTGCTGTAGCTTCTGGTCCTTCAGTAGTTGCCGCTCCGGTGAGTGTACCCGACACCTCTGCCGCTACGGCGCAAGCAACCCCCCTCCAGCCCGCCGGAGTCAGTCCTCTGCCCGGCAGCGTCCCTCCTTCCCTGCCCGACGGTAGTGCCAACCCTGCCTCTGGTACACCCCCCGCTCCCCCCAACAGCCCAGTAGGAGTCTCTCCAACCAGTTCCTCCGATGGCCTCCCGCCGGGTGTAGAAAGTCCGTCCGGTTTGATCACCGGCGCCCCTGTGGACGCCGCAGCCACGACGGCCGCGCCCACAAGCACGGTGAGTCCCGCATACACGGCTTGCCTTGCCCAGTGTGACGTGACCGCAGAGTTCAACCCGCAGTGTGCGACCGACGGCCAGGAGTATAGCAACCCGGGCCGCGTCAAGTGCGCGCGGGACTGCGGTAGAGGTAGGTGACGTGTGATCCTACTGGTGACGGCTGTGTCTCTTCCATCCGGGACTATGGACCCTCGGCTGTTCCAAGTCCCTCTGCCCAACTTAAGACCAGGAGGGTGTAAGCTGTTGAATTGGTTAACATGGTTCTGGTGCCATCATCAACAGTTGTAGCCTTTTGCATATCTAGTTCTGCAAGTCTGCATGCAACGGAGTGCTGTGAATGATGAATGAATTATTTTCCACCGTGTGCCTGATTCTTCTTCTTTTTTTGGCTTTCTTTTATATGGCGCGATTCTCCTTCAAGAAGCTCTTCCACCCAACCATAAATACTGATCCAGTTTCTCATAGCTGTTTCTTCTTTTAATTTGCATTTTCCCAAACCTGCTTGTGGCTGACATTTGTTCCATGAATTCTTTCCTTTTATATTTTTCGATATAGACTTAGCTTATAGGAGATGTATTGTTTATAATATCTTTCTTGTATAAATAAATAAAAGTATTCAAATTCAAATTCAAAATATAGTGTATCCTCTTTTTCTCGAAATTTTGTCTCTTTTGGGTCTGTCAGTTCTTCTTCATATTTATCTCTCTATCTCATTTTTGATCTACCTCTGTTTTTTTTACCGCCAATTTCAAATTCTTGAATTCTCTTACTCATATAAGTTCCCCTTTTCTCGCTCTATATGTCCAAACTATCCCCGAGTTTGGACTCTCTTGTATTTTCTTTTCTAGAGGCCACTGTCTCCAAAGTCCGGTCGTTTCTCATCCTATCTCTCCGTGTGCCTGATTCCTACCGCCACGCCGCCGCCGACTTCAAGATTCGATACTGGTTAAAATTGTCAACTTTTTCAGACATTTTTATTTTGAAATCTGCATGTTACTGACTATCAAAATTGAAAATTTATTTACTGTCTAGCAGGAAATTTCCACCACTCTCTGATGCAGATGAAATGGACAATATTGAAGGTTGTGTCCAGGAGACCAATATGTAACGTTTCTTCCGTACTCACCGGCAGAATGAACCGGACACTTGTTGTTTTTCCATTTGACTTCATGATTTTTTTTGTTGTTAAAAATTTCAAGATAGTATTGCTTTGATAGAAAACCACCATTATTGAGATTAATACTGAACAGAAGGAAAATATTTAACTTTCCCAATACCTAAGTTTTATTAAACACACAGAGACGGACTGACACATACCGGTCAATTTCAAAAATGTTCTTTTTATGAAGTATAAATTTCCATATATTTGTTTTCTGCCAGAAAAAAATGATCGGATAGGCTAAAAAAAAATCTTCTGTTCAGCAATTTCCATTCTGTTACTTTTCTATCAAAACAAAAAGCCTCAAAACTTTTAACTACAAAAAAAATTGAGTAAAATATATGTAGTTCATAAGGAAATACATGGAGTAAAAATAATGGAATAACAAGTGTCCGGTTAATTCTGCCGGTGTGGTGAGTGTATTTAAGTGATACATAACAGCATGCCCTAGACTTAGCAGGTAAAGTTCCTTCTCTTCTGTTAATGTTTTATTTTTTATGTCTTATAGTGGGTGGTCTTCTCTTACAGCAAACAATGTGATTATGTCTTTCAAGATGCAGCAGTTCATGTAATTTAGAAGTATTTGTTAGAAGAGGAGAAGATTCGAAATTCATTTCACTTAGTTATGTTCGAGTAGTCACCGCTGCCGAGTGGGTAGCGCCGCGCTAACCTGGGTTCGAACCCCGGTGGAGTCGGAGTTTTTCACATGTTTAATTTACGCGCGTTGTCAGTATGGCTCCAACTCTTTGGCTCGAATTTCAAAAATTCAAGTACCTACATCTATAAATTTTGGTCAATCTCTCGAAAGTGAAGAGCTGAATCTCCTAAAGATGTCAAGTAGATAAGCCGTCATAATATAATGAAGATCAAGAATATGCAGTTGGTGCATTTGGTGTGATATTACGAGGCCAACTGTTTGAAACATTATTTATTTTGTTTATCTTTTTTTCTTTCAGCCATAGAGATAGCGTACTCAGGCCCTTGCGCCAAAACCACTGGAGGTCGTCCTACAACAACCCCTGCGAGCTCATCCAGCTAATCAACCGCAAACAACAACCACTATGAATCCATCCAGCTGATCAACCTATCACTGCAAATACATCTAGCTGATTAAGCATTGGAAATACATCCAGCTGATTAACCACTTCAAGTATATCCAGCGAATCAACCAGACACCCACAAGCTAGATTCAATCAACCGACTCCGAACCATTCAACCGATTGCAGTGACAAAATCTACGATTTCACCATGAAATGCGATGATTTGGTCCAATAGATCAGTGGAAGTTACTCGAACAAATATTTAGTCATAGTGTTTAGTCCGAGACAGAACAAATCAATACCAGGACGATGAAATATATGGTTTGCAACGCCAAGAAGAAGAAAAAATGTTATACCTTTTATTTACCGAACCAGCAGGTCTCTTGTGGCTACATATGACGTTACGTACGTAGTTCTAGAACTCTTGAATAGTAAGTTGTTGCTAATGCAAAGCAATATGCAGTGCCTGGTTTAGAAAGCATAAGACAATAATCTCCATTGTGCCGACCTTTTAATGGAGGTAGATATTTTGGGCATTCCACAGTAGTGTATAAAGCAGGTATCTCATGCAATAACAACTAATGGCTGTAAAATCCAAACGGCTGAAGTTGGTTTGCTGAAATATATATTTTTGGAACCGCCTCGACGACCGGCATCTTTTGGTACCACTTCCACTGTATAAATACCACGCAACTATAAAATGTATAAATACATTTTATAGTTGCCGACCAAAAGAACGCGGAGGAAAGCAGAAAAGAAAATATTGAGTTGAAACAGCTTATTTCTCTCCAGGTGATAGTGAAAAGGAATCTGAACTCAAAGGATACGCTATCCATTGCCACCAAAGTAGCCAATCAGCTGTGCTGCAAAATCGGTGGTGCACTATGGAGAATACATTTTATAGTTGCCGACCAAAAGAACGCGGAGGAAAGCAGAAAAGAAAATAGTGAGTTGAAACAGCTTATTTCTCTCCAGGTGATAGTGAAAAGGAATCTGAACTCAAAGGATACGCTATCCATTGCCACCAAAGTAGCCAATCAGCTATGCTGCAAAATCAGTGGTGCACTATGGAGAATACATTTTATAGTTGCCGACCAAAAGAACGCGGAGGAAAGCAGAAAAGAAAATATTGAGTTGAAACAGCTTATTTCTCTCCAGGTGATAGTGAAAAGGAATCTGAACTCAAAGGATACGCTATCCATTGCCACCAAAGTAGCCAATCAGCTGTGCTGCAAAATCGGTGGTGCACTATGGAGAATACATTTTATAGTTGCCGACCAAAAGAACGCGGAGGAAAGCAGAAAAGAAAATAGTGAGTTGAAACAGCTTATTTCTCTCCAGGTGTTAGTGAAAAGGAATCTGAACTCAAAGGATACGCTATCCATTGCCACCAAAGTAGCCAATCAGCTGTGCTGCAAAATCGGTGGTGCACTATGGAGAATACATTTTATAGTTGTTTCATCACGACAAAACCAAGGGTTTGCTGATTTCTAAATTATATGGTCCAAACGTTAATATCATCAGTCATCAACACAGATAGTGGTGGTAATCTGATAATATTGAACCTGTCGATTGTATAATTTTCGTTTTCAGAGAAAGACTTATTTTTACAATTATTAATTATTTCCGATTTTTTCTTTTTAATAAAATTGTTCTCAGACCGTAGAAAAGAGGTCTTTTCTTCTTTGTTCTTATTTCGCGAAAAAAAAAAACGGTAGTTTTACAACAACAAAAAATATTTCAGTTTTACAGTCTATAAATTATATGAACAACTTGTAAATTGTAATATTAATAAGATGTCTTGTGATGAAATAAAAAAAAAAAAAAAACGAACACTTTTAGGACTTTTTATATGTTGCGATGACTGGAAATTAATACATACACTCGCTTTGTGTTCTCGGGAAATTAAAATGTTATCTCTTTAATGTAAAAAAATAGGGGAGACAAAAAAAACATTACAGAAAACCATTTTTAAATATTGAAAATAAAAAATTATGAATATTGCTTCATTTACTATATTCTTGCTCAAATACATCGAGTATATGACGTAAATCCCAACAAATATACAAAATATAAATCTCAGATGAATGTTAGTGGTCTAATATTTCCCATGGAAGTAAGATAAATTAATATGTTTGAGAAAAAATAGAAAGAAAAATCTTTCAAACAAGAAATGTCATAATTACTTCTGCAACTGACCTCAGATCAGTATGGGAAGATATTATTGAGAAATTAATGTCCGAAATGAGAATTTCAAAGTACAAGTAGTGACTGGTCTCTTCTCACGATACTAGGTCTCGAGCTAAGGGTTAAACGTTATAATCCATTACGCGTTTCGTCTTATATTCCTCTTCCTCATTTAATTAAAAAAAACAAGATCTCTATGATTTTGATTGCATTTCGTATCCAGTAAAGTTGGAAGATATATCGATATTTGAAAAAAAAAACAATGTGAAAGTAAATATATTCAAACTGACAGATAACTCCCAAATATCCCCGCTATATGTCAACTCTCAAACAGAAAGCAATATCAATCTTTTGTCAATATCAATCATGAGCAATATCAATCATGAGTCGACACAATCTAAACAATGAAGAATTTGCGACTTATATGCGCTTATTCGAAGAACTTGTTGAGGAAGAACTTATTTCGAAGAACTTATTTCTCTCCAGGTGATAGTGAAAAGAAATCTCAACTCAAAGGATACGCTATCCATACGAATATACATACAGGGTGGGGCAAAAGTCTGGAAACCCCTGAATAACTTTCGAATGGCTTCTTCGGTAAAATTAAAATTTTGTAAGGTAAACCGGGCTAATAAGACCTTCTTTTAGAGTCGGGTCGATATTTGTTACCGGCCCCCATGTCGGGGCCAGGGGGGCCAACTTCATTTTTTTAAATACGAACCCCCACCTAACAATACATTTTTGGAAAGGTCTTCAAAGAAGAAATACATTGGTGCAAATTTTATTTTTTTAATATTATTTTTTTGCAAATGGCGTACAACTTTGTGTATGCAGTAAAGTCTGGAAACCCCTGAATATCTTTCGAAAGGACTTTCTCAGTAAATTTAAAATTGTGTACGGTAATCCTTGGTAATTAGACCTTATATTAGAATTGGATCGATTTTCGAAAATCGACCTCCCTGGCCCCATGTCGGGGCCAGGGAGGTCAACATCATTTTTTTTAATACGAAACCCCACCTTGCGATACATTTTTGGAAAGGTCTAATTACCCCGACTTATCGTGCACAATTTTAAATTAACTGAGAAAGCCCTTTCAAAAGATATTCAGGGGTTTCCAGACTTTACTGCATACACAAAGTTGGACGCCATTTGCAAAAAATTTAATATTAAAAAAATAAAATTTGCACCAATGTATTTCTTATTTAAAGACCTTTCCAAAAATGTATCGCAAAGTGGGGGTTCGTATTTAAAAAAATGAAGTTGGCCCCCCTGGCCCCGACATGGGGGCCGGTAACAAAAATCGACCCGACTCTAAAAGAAGTTCTTATTAGCCCGGTTTACCTTACAAAATTTTAATTTTACCGAAGAAGCCATTCGAAAGTTATTCAGGGGTTTTCCAGACTTTTGCCCCACCCTGTATAAACGAAGCAACTATAAAATTTGTTCTACCGTATAGGATCAGACGGGAAACTTTAAATGCAAAAATCAAACTTCTCACACGAGATGTAGTTTTCCACATGAGTCGACACAATCTAAACAATGAAGAATTTGCGACTTATATGCGCTTATTCGAAGAACTTGTTGAGGAAGAACTTATTTCGAAGAACTTATTTCTCTCCAGGTGATAGTGAAAAGAAATCTCAACTCAAAGGATACGCTATCCATACGAATATATAAACGAAGCAACTATAAAATTTGTTCTACCGTATAGGATCAGACGGGAAACTTTAAATGCAAAAATCAAACTTCTCACACGAGATGTAGTTTTCCAAATGAGTCGACACAATCTAAACAATGAAGAATTTGCGACTTATATGCGCTTATTTCGAAGAACTTGTTGAGGAAGAACTTATTTCGAAGAACTTATTTCTCTCCAGGTGATAGTGAAAAGAAATCTCAACTCAAAGGATACGCTATCCATACGAATATACAGGGTGGTCCAGAAAGTTTGCACCAAAATGATAGGGGTAATAAAAGAGACCATTTCCAACAAAAATATTCCCGGACATTTTCCTTTATTTTTTTGTCGTTTTCAAAATGGCGGCCAAAACGTGTTTTTCAAATATTCCGACTTTGGTTTGGCTTTTGATTTTTTTAATTTTTTCTGTACCACCTAGAAAAAAACGGATTGCATTTTTGAATTGAGAATAAAATTTTAATTAAAATAAGTTAAATTAACCCGTTCAATGTTTTAATGATCATGCTCATTTAGGCTGTCAAGGTTCTGAACGCACATAATTGAAAAACACACATTTTGGCCGCCATTTTGAAAACGACAAAAAATAAAGGAAAATGTCCGGGAATATTTTTGTTGGAAATGGTCTCTTTTATTACCCCTATCATTTTGGTGCAAACTTTCTGGACCACCCTGTATAAACGAAGCAACTATAAAATTTGTTCTACCGTATAGGATCCATACGAATATATAAACGAAGCAACTATAAAATTTGTTCTACCGTATAGGATTATTATTTCGCTCACGAGGAACAAAAGAAAAAAGACTAGCCAGCGTCGATTGCGCGTTGAATGCACCGGTTCTCGTTGGATCACCGAAGTTAAGCAACGTCCAGCGAGGTGAAGACTTCGTGATGCTAGCATTCCGGCCCAACCCAGGCTGGTGAGGTTAATGTGGGTAGCAGGTTTGTGAGTTTCCTGCGAATGGAGGGTAACACCCCCGTCGTGATATGACCATGCTGTTGAAAGCGACGTTAAACCAAAAAAAAAAAAGAAAAACATCAACATTGCGAAAATGTAAGTAGACAACTGGCAACACTGCATACGAGTTTGTGTCGACAACGACAACATCGTAAAAATGTGAATGAGACTGTACAACTGGCAACACTGTTGGCACCAACGGCAACATCGCAAAAATGCGCGCGAGTGTGTACAACTGGCAACACTGTAAACAGTTCATGACGTCACCACCAGAGCGCGCCACTACTTTTTTGCTTCCTCTATTCCGCAATGCTACCAAGCTGCAGGCAATTATCTAGCCCACATAAACGAAATAAATTCAATTTTAGAAGAACTCAAAGAATGTAATGTAATTAATTAAATCGAGAGGGAAAAAAATAAATTGAATTCTTTTATTACGTCTAGCATCACCCTGTATATGTTTACTAGTCAAAAGAGAATCGTTGATATGGCGTGATCACTGGCTGAGGTCATGGGTCAAACATCATATCGCACCCTTAGTATTATATCATGACATGTCAAAAAAGTGTTTTTTGGGAAATGACAAAACAAAGTTTGAATGTTTATAATTTCAGAACGGTTTGCCCAATTTAAATGAAAAGTATCTTGAAGGAAAATATGAAGTGTTGTTGTTCATTTTTAATGAAATTTCATATTTTTTATTTTTATGTATTATGAAATAATTTACTTTGAAAATTATTGGTTTTGATATGTCACACTCTATCGTATTGAATTTTATTATTTTTTGTGAAAAACTGTAACATTTGAATATATCTTTTTTTAACACAAAAACCCAAGAATTATTATGAGATATTTCAAAAATGGCTCATATTTGTCTCATTTTAGCACAAAATTCAATTTTCATTTTCATACTTGTAACATTGTAGGTAATATTGTATCACAAAAAGATTGTGATTATAAGGTATACACAACCACACTTCTGTCCGTTCCTCTTTTTTTATACCTTGTAGCTATTAATTAAGAACATCCTGGAACAAATAAAAACTAATATTATTACAAAGAAAATCAAATTTGTAACTTTGATTTTTGAAATAACTACAAATTAATAAAGAAATAAAATGGCTTCTTACATAAGGCACAAAAATTGAAATAAAGAACACCAGTACCAATTCTTATACCTAGCATGAGTAACAATTCTAGTACCTAGCATGAGTAACAATTCTAGTACCTAGCATGAGTAACAATACTTATACCTAGCATGAGTATCAATTCTTATACCTAGCATGAGTATCACTTCTAGTACCTAGCATGAGTAACAATTCTAGTACCTAGCATGAGTAACAATTTTAGTACCTAGCATGAGTAACAATTCTTATACCTAGCATGAGTAACAATTCTTATACCTAGCATGAGTAACAATTCTTATACCTAGCATGAGTAACAATTCTTATACCTAGCATGAGTATCACTTCTTATACCTAGCATGAGTAACAATTCTTATACCTAGCATGAGTAACAATTCTTATACCTAGCATGAGTATCACTTCTTATACCTAGCATGACTATCAATTCTTATACCTAGCATGAGTAACAAGTAACAATTCTAGTACCTAGCATGAGTATCAGTTCTAGTACCTAGCATGACTATCAATTCTTATACCTAGCATGACTATCAATTCTTATACCTAGCATGAGTAACAATTCTTATACCTAGCATGAGTAACAATTCTTATACCTAGCATGAGTAACAATTCTTATACCTAGCATGAGTATACGGACAACTAGAAAAATTCATATAATGGGTTTTTGGTAAAAAGAAAGATATCACACTGAAAAAACTAGTTCTGAAAAGGTTATGTCGAAAAATCAGAAATATTTTTTTGTTTAGAAAGTAACAAATCGAAACTTACGTCTTTGTTATGGTCTTCAACTACAGATCCTCACTCCTTGATAGCTGAGGCACGACTGAAGGGAGATGTTCTGTTTTCGACCAAACTGATTCTTCAAATATCCCCGAAATCAAAACCATAACTGACGTCATAACTTTTCAAGAGGTGGGGATAGAGATGTTATTGTTTTCTTATAAGAAAGAGCGTATTTTTTTACATAGCGTAGCATCAAAATCTCAAAATCGGATTTTTTGGAGATGTCATGTTATAATACTAAGGGTGCGATATGACCTAAGCCTGTCTACCTGAGGAGATAAGAAGAATTTAGTTGCAAAGTTAGAACTGATAAAGACCTTTAGTTAGCTTTTCTAGCTATGAATAAATTAGCATTTGACGAAATAATATTATGCCGACAGTTCACAGGTCTATGGTTCGAATCCCAAATATGACAATGAAATATCAGTTCTCAGAGTCTACAGGTCAACACTTCGATTCCCACTATAAAAAGAATAAATAAGATCTACAACCATCCTGTATATTTTGACTAAATCCACCCAGTATTAAATGGCTGGGGTCAAACATCATATGACCTAAGCCTGTCTACCTGAGGAGATAAGAAGAATTGAGTTGCAATGTTAGAACTGATAAAGACCTTTAGTTAGCTTTTCTAGCTATGAATAAATTAGCATTTGACGAAATAATATTATGCCGACAGTTCACAGGTCTATGGTTCGAATCCCAAAAATGTCGGGGTTTTTTTTGTTGTTGTACAAATAATATCGCTTCAACTTGGACACTGAATTGAACACACACTTGGTCTTTGTAATTTAATGTCAATCGCTAAGGCTGCAAATCCACAGGTCTATGGTTCGAATCCCAAAAATGTCGGGGTTTTTTTTGTTGTTTTATAAATAATATCGCTTCAACTTGGACACTGAATTGAACACACACTTGGTCTTTGTAATTTAATGTCAATCGCTAAAGCTGCAAATCCACAGGTCTATGGTTCGAATCCCAAAAATGTCGGGGGTTTTTTGTTGTTGTACAAATAATATCGCTTCAACTTGGACACACACTTGGTCTTTGTAATTTAATGTCATTCGCTAAGGCTGCAAATCCACAGGTCTATGGTTCGAATCCCAAATATAACATTGAAATATCAGTTCTCAGAGTCTACAGGTCAACACTTCGATTCCCACTATTGCGTAAATTCACCAAAACACATAAACTAGGGGGGGGGGGGGCTGAAATTAAGCTGGGGGGGGTGGAAGTGGAATCCCAAATATAACAATGAAATATCAGTTCTCAGAGTCTACAGGTCAACACTTCGATTCCCACTATTGCGTAAATTCACCAAAACACATAAACAGCCCTAGGGGGGCTGAAATTAAGCTGGGGGGTGGAAGTGGTACCAAAAGATGCCGGTCGTCGAGGCGGTTCCAAAAATATATATTTCAGCAAACCAACTTCAGCCGTTTGGATTTTACAGCCATTAGTTGTTATTGCATGAGATACCTGCTTTACTATTGCGTAAATTCACCAAAACACATAAACTAGGGGGGGGGGGGCTGAAATTAAGCTGGGGGGGGTGGAACTGGTACCAAAAGATGCCGGTCGTCGAGGCGGTTCCAAAAATATATATTTCAGCAAACCAACTTCAACCGCCCAAGCCAGCGTCGATGGCATGTTGAATACACCGGTTCCCTTCAGAACACCGAAGTTAAGCGACATCCAGCGAGGTTAAGACTTGGATGGGTGACCATTCAAATTCTAATTCTCGTGACGCTGGCTTTTCCCGGCCCCACTCAGGCTGGGTGAGGTCAATGTGAGTAGCAGGTTTGTGAGTTTCCTGCGAATGGAGGGTAAAACCCCCGTCGTGATATGACCATGGCAGTTGAAAGCGACGTTAAACCCCACTTAAAAAAAAAAAAAAAAACTTCAGCCGTTTGGATTTTACAGCCATTAGTTGTTATTGCATGAGATACCTGCTTTATACTCTACTTTCCACAAAGAGATTCTTTGGGTATTAAAGTACAAGACAGTGTTCTTCAACAAGGAGATTCTTTTTCCATGAATATTTCTTTAAGTAGCGAACTGTAACACTCAGGGTCCTTGCCCCTTGAGGTTCTTGTGTATTGAGCTACACAACAGTGTTAGTAAGTTAGTGAAAATATTGATAAATGAATTGAGGTAGGTATTAAAGAGTTAATACAGTATACGATATAAATGTTTATGTATTACTTGTATTAGTACGATGTAAGATTTATTGAGCAATGTTATGATAGGAATTGCGAGTCCTTATTAGTGGCGACTTTTCAAAATGACTTCAATTAGCCACAAGAGTCATTTTTTTTTTTTATTAACATTTATTAAAGTGTGCCAACAACCTATATATTGTTATATATACACTCTTATTTTGTTTTATTTAAATCTTAAGTTTTGACAAATCTAAGAATTTAATTACAGGATTCAAATTATTACCAGCAAGGCATAACCATAAGTCATCAGGATCTCTGAAGGGTGCATACTGGGGACAGTCTTGAAGAACGTGTTTCACTGTTAGATGACATTGACAGATATTACATATAGGGGGTTCCTGCCTCTTCATTAAATGGACATGCGAAAAGTTTGTATGTCCAATTCGAAGACGGGTTATTGATACCTGTGTTTTTCTGGGTATTATAGCTGGAGGAAACCAGGGCTTATTTTCATTTTTTATTGATCTTAATTTATTACCAGTAAGTAACTGCCACTCAGAATTCCATGTTTCTTTGATTTTTTTCTTAATGTATATTTTTAAATCATTAATTGTAACATTCTGAATAACAGGCGATAATTCAGTGAGCGCTTGTTTCGCGAGGCAGTCAGCTTCTTCATTACCCGTAATTCCAATATGGGATGGAACCCAGATAAATTGAAGCTCTAGTTTATTTTTATTATCATGCAGCATTTTTCTTATTTCTGAGGCAAGCGGATTGTAAGAGTAAACATCTTGTAAGATTTGAAGTGCACTGAGCGAGTCAGTACATATTATATATGTATTTAGAGCTTTAGCTGTGCAGTTGGCGAGAATGAAGTATATGGCGTAGAGAATAGCAGAGAGCTCGGCGTTGCAGATAGAGAGTAGTGGGTTCAACTTGGTACAGAACTTAGCGGTCCGCGAACAGAAAGCAGCAGAAACATTGTTGTTGTTTTTGGAGGCATCAGTATAAATTTGGTCATAATTAGGAAATTTATTTGTTAGATCTCTGAACTCAATAATAATTTGTGTGTGGCAGTCCTTTTCCTTATTAAACTTCCGCAGATCGTAATGAACAGGAGGGATATGGGAAGTCCAAGGAGCAGGGAGAAGAGGGGTGGGAGAATATTGTTGTCCAGCGAGTTCATGTTAATATTATATTTCTCCAGTAAAAGTTTTCCTCTTATTCTCAGAGGTTTTTCCATGTGAAATTTTGACCTGTATAATTCCATATATCTAAAGTCTTTTAATATCGAGTAGTTCAGATGTCTCGGATCTCTTTGCGTGTTAAGTAAATAGTTGAAAGCCAGAATCTCCCGACGGAGGGATAGAGGAGGTTCACCGGCCTCAGACAGTATACTCTTAATAGGGGAGCTTTTAAATGCTCCAAGAGCTAGACGAATACCCTGATGGTGTATGGTGTCGAGTATTTTAAGAGAAGAATCCGGGGCAGAGCTGTACACAATAGAAGCATAGTCTAGTTTTGACCTAATAAATCCACGATAGAGTTGTAGTAGAGATTTATAATCTGCGCCCCATTTGATGTTGCAAAAAAGTTTCATGAGATTCATTCGTTTAAGACAATCAGACTTCAGTTGGATGAGGTGGGGTTTGAAACTGAGTTTCTTATCAAAGTGAAGGCCAAGAAGTTTAAGGCTGTCAGCATAGGTCAAAGGGTGGTTAGATATTGAAATATTGGGGTTACTATGGGTTTTCCTTTTCCTACAAAAATGTATGGCTTGGCATTTTTGTGGAGAAAATAAAAATCCTGAAGTATTTGACCAGTTTGTTAAATTATTTAATGAAGATTGTACACATGTCTCAATTTCGCTTATATAGTTGGAACTCATGAAAAGTGTATAATCATCGGCATAGATGCATCCGTTGACTTTTGGGTGTATATTAGTAATTATGTCATTTATAGCTATCAGGAAAAGTGTGCAGCTGATTGATAGGCCTTGGCAGATTCCGTTTTCCTGTTGCTTAGCTTCTGAGTATATGGAGCCCACTCGAACTCGAAAGTTTCGATCTTGATGTAGATTTTGAATAAAAAACCATAGATTGCCTTCTAGCTTATTTTCTTGAAGAATTTTCAAAATTCTGAAAATCCAAGTAGTTTCGTACGCTCGTAAAATATCCAAACTGATTACAACACAGTGCTCCTTGTTTATAAAAGCATCTCTTACGTGATTCTCCAGGTGGACCAGAGCGTCAGTTGTACTGTGTTGCTTGCGAAAACCACATTGAATTTTGTTGAAAAAGTTTTGGTTGTCAAGTGTACAGAATAGACGGTCATTTATAATTTTTTCCAAAACTTTGAACAAACATGATGCCAGAGTGATGGGTCTATAGTTTTCTGGGATTCAAGATTTTTATTTGGTTTAGGGATAGGTGAAAGTACAAATTCTTTCCATTTTTGTGGTATTACGCCTGAATACCAAATTCTATTGTAAATCTTATTTAATAATAGCAAGGATGTTTTAGGAAGTTTTTTAATCACCATATAAGAGATTTGGTCCATACCAGGAGAAGTATTTTTGCGTTTTTTTAAAACGCGCTCAATTTCTCTCATGGTGATCGGAGCATTATAGGGAGCTGAATTATTTCTTGAAACATTTAGGGATTACTTTCTATCTCTCTTTTTTTAGAGAGAAATACGTCACTATGTTGAGAGAGATCTGAGTTGCTATGAAATTTTTCCAAAAGAATGTCAGCTATTTTTTTCTTATCAGTGATTATGTCTGGACCAATAGTCAAAGAAGGGATGCTCATTTGTTCAGACTTCTTGCCAATGATTTTCTTCACTTTAGACCACGCCTCTTTACTAGAAGTATTCATATCGATAGATCCAATGAAGTTTCTCCAAGAATCTTTTTTCGCTTTCCATGTTGTTTTTCTACTTATGGCACGGGCTCTTTTAAATAGGATGAAATCTTCAGGTGACATTGTTCTCTTGTATTTTCTAAAACATTTGTTTTTCTCTTTTATTGCTCTGTAACATTCCTCATTCCACCAAGGAACTCGTGGCTTCATGTTTTGAGGATTTGAGCGAGGAATATTATTTTCGCAAGCAGATATTATATCCTGTGTGAATTCATCGATAGCAAGATCTGTGTTCTGATTCAAAGTGAAGTTTACATGTTTAGCCTGGAGCTGTGAGGAGAATCCGCCCCAATTTGCTCTGTTTAAGTGCCATTTGGACTGATCTTTATGTACATTTTCGTCTTCTCTCTGAAGAGATTTTATATGAATCGGGTAATGATCTGAATCATGAAGATATTTATTTACGTTCCAATTAAGTAAGAGACCTAGGTCTGCTGAGCAGAAAGACAGGTCAATACAAGACAAAGTATTATATGACATACTAACATAAGTACTTCTTCCATCATTCAATAAATAAATATTTTTACTTAAAAACCATTTTTCGATTTCTTTGCCACGGGCATTTGTGGTATTTGAACCCCAGATCATATTATGACTATTGAAATCACCTAGGATTATAAATGGAGGACGAAGCTGATTTGATAGATATTCAAGATTTAAAGCACAAAATCGTTTATCTGAAGGAATATATACATTGCAAATTTGTATCTTTTTATGTAAGATGATTTCTACAACAATGGCCTCGAAGTCTGTTTGAACATGAAATTGTTTTGATCTGATAGATTTATGGACTAAAGTTGCTACTCCTCCACTGGCTGAAACACAATTGGCGGGATCCCGATCTTTGCGATAAAAATTGTAGTGTCCCAAAGAAGGATGATTTGAATCCTTAAAATTGGTTTCCTGAAAACATGCTATAAGTGGTGATTGGTCAGTGAAGATCTTCTGGATGTAGGGAAGACGGTTGAAGTATCCATTTAAATTCCACTGAAGAATTGAAAAGTTATTCATGGTGAATGTTACAAAGCAAAATATAAAGCAAACAAGGCGAGAAAAAAAAATACATGTTGAACATAAGTATGGATAGTAAAAAAAAAATACCATCTACTTGTATCTAACAAAAATAAAATAAATAAATAAATGAATAGTGTGTAAACATTTACCTACTTAATTATATAATTACTATGCAGGTGTGAAATGTAGTTTTTGTACAAATAATAAATAAGTATTAAAAATGTTGGCACACTGAAAAAAATACATAGGTATTGAAAATTTAGAAGACAAGCAAGGTGACAAAATTGAGGTAAAATAAATAAACAAAATATAACAGTTTTCTTGGACATCAAACAGATAGGTGATTTACATTTTTTAGGACCATTTTCGGCGATGCTGTAAACAGTTCGGACTTCAGCAGCCGGCCGATTCTGGACTTCAAATTGGTGGTTGTGTCAGGACATCCGTGAATAAACACAAAAACTTTTTTTATATCTTCGACAGGAAGTTTAGACTGCGAAATTATTTCCTCTTTTTTCTGAGAATTCTTTAGTTTTAAGAGAAGGGAACATACATCCTCCGAGCTCATGGATTGAATATTTTCGTTTAATATTGTGCTTTCCACCAGGGACTTGAGGCCATCAGTGATTTCAGGGTCTGTGGAATTTACTCTGGGTTTTTTATCAAGTTGTAATGGGTCATTATCTTTCCGCTTTCTAGTTTTTGGCTCCTGTGTTGACTTCAGAGTGGGGAAATCTTTATCCTCGACTAGAGAGGGGAGAGAAGAGGACTTCTTGAAAGTAGGAAAGAAATTTTCATTAGTTTCAGCGGGAGAGGATACCTCCTGAGTGACAACAGAATTGAGAGAATCATCTTCTTCCATTAACTCCTCATCGTTTGTCTCGGGGAGGGGAGTATTAAGAATCTCATCGTTGGAGTTGGTAGTGAGAGTATTAAATTTCAAATCATTATTAGATTTTACATTTTCCAGCCTTTGTTGGGCAGGAGCACGAGGGGGTTCTGGACAACTGTTTGCTAGGTGGCCTTCCATAGCACAATTGAAGCACCGAGGAGATTCGAATTTGAGATAAATTGTACATAAAACATTTTTCCAGCTGACTATTATGTTCAGGGAACCTTCTCCTTGTCTTCGACACGAGTCATTAAAATATTAAGCATTCTTCAAAGATGACGTTACCTCTCATTTGAATTTTGAATGCTCATGAGATTCTACAACTAAAAGAAAATTAATATTGTCTATTCATATTTTCAAGAGTTTTCAACAATGAATTTTCAAGAATTTAATCGGCATGTGATAATCAAAGAAAACTCTTAGGGTTTAGTCGTTTTCTTTTTATATTTTTATATCATAAGTTCAGAGTTGGTATATTATTTATTTTTATGTCTATATGTTTGTCTCGTAAGAACTTTCAAATAGAAATACCTTGAAATTTAGGACAGTGCCAAATTTTATTTTGATGTTTTTCTTTTCTACATTTTATTTAAAAAAATAATAATAGACCCTTCTGTGTAACTTCTAGGATCCTTAAAAATGCTTGATGCTTAAAAACATTTTCTACTATCTTGCTTGGAAATTTTGCATCAAACACCAGCGTAGGTTAATGCCTGTCAGTTTTAACCGTCTAAAAACCTCATCTTGGTTGTGTTTTTATTACATGTTGCCCTGGGAGCGCCTTGTGGCATTACATCAGGGAAAGAAAAATACATTGGGGGTCACTGCTATGAAGGCATTATGGGTGAAATTTTGGCAATAAAAAACCCTACAGAATCCAAACCAATAAGTTAAGTTATCATATTTGTATTGATCATTTTCGTGATTTCACAACCACTCAAAACCGCTTCACTAAATCGCTGAAACCGGGACTTGAGGCACCAACCTCCAAGTTACAAGTCCGCCGCCTTATCGATCAAGCTACTGAGGTCGGCTCCAAACGAATTGTTTAACATACAAACAGTTTTATGTCAACAATGCCGATTTTAAAAAACCACTCAAATCAGTAGTACCTATAACCCCCACTGGTCGCTGTTATCTTAGTCGAGAGATAACCCATGTGTGTCAAGTGCAGTCAAACACAAAGTCCAAGGAGGCACTAAAGGGGTTAATGTTAGAACCTCGAGTAAAACCAAGTCGTAGAATAAATTGTTTTATTTTGGAAATCTCAGAAAATATACTTTTCCCTGGAAAACATTCTCAAAAAGCCCGTTTTCCTATGATAAGACCTGGAATATGGGATCAAAGAGCTCAGAAGACATTACTAAAATCCAATTGAAAGATAGCAACACCACTCCACTTAAACCACCGCAAGAATAGAAATATTGGTAGTCAAGTGGTTAACGGCCTAGTCTGGTAAACCAGGTAATGTAGGGGTCCGTTGGTTCGAATCCCACCCAGTGCATGAATTTTTCCTCATTAATTTGAGTTTGTGACCACAGAACAATAAGACTATGAGGGTTAGGTGGTGGAAAATGCTTTGAGCATTAACGTCGCGCTGGTGGTTAAACGTGAGTCCCATTATTCCAACAGTAAGTCCAATACATATTATTATGTGTTCAAAATCATAAATAGGAGGATAACTTGTCATGTTCTGGTTGAAATATTGACCTCTTAATTACAATGAGTTCCTTGAATAAAAATTCAAATTCAAGAGACATGTTTAATTGTTTAGTCCATTTTACAGCTATGCTTATGCGAGGAAAGCCTGAATCAGATAGTTTAGAAACAATGAGAGGTCCAACATATGCAACTTATTTGTACATTGGACCTCACCTAAATTTTATACTACCACTTCCGATACATTTCTAATATTAGAAATCGGAAGTATTGTGTTCGTTTTTTTTTTTTTTTTAATATATTCATAAAAATTGATGAACATTTTTAAATATTTTTGTTTATTTTTTGTTCATGTTCTTTCATTTTTTTGCCTTTGTTTTTAAAAATTATTCTACAAAAGTAGATAATAAAGACAAGATGGACGAGGCTCCTGTTTTTTATACTGACTTCTGATCTCCCCTTTCCTCAGTAAATTGTTTGCGTTTCTGGGAATTGTTTTGTTATCTTCAAATTTATTATTAGACTTCCAGTTGCTCACGTTAATCTAATAAAATATATTAAACTAATAATATATTATGAATGGGTACATACATACATTTTAAGATACCTAGTTATTTGTGTCAAACAAGACAGCTAATCGTTTCTTATTACCTCTAATTAGGCAAAGTGTCTGAATGGAAGAAAGATTTTGTTGCCCACCCAGCGTACCAAATAAATATTTTTTTAATTGTGATCTTAAATAAATATTAAAAAAACAAACAATAAAATAGGTACTAATAATTTTTCGCCGTGATATTTTACCACCAATTACTACTCGAAGTAAAATTTTAGTAATGAACAAAATTCTAATTTTAGGAAAAAACTATGCTAACAAGAAGAAGCTAAGAACAATCTCTTCTTTTTTACAAATGCAAAACAATGAGTTTAAATGAGAAAAATACCAGTCGTAAAATTACACCATTTGAATAACTAAATCAATAAATGGTAAAATGACCCTCGCTACAACAACGCTCACTTTCGGCCTCATCCTGTCTCTCCTCTATCTGATCAGTCACAACACCCGTGACGTCACAATCTGGACCACTGCGTCGAAGGCACGCATACCCCTAGACCCTGACCAATGGCCGAAGGAGTTCGATTTTATCATCGTGGGGGCGGGGACGGCGGGATCTATTGTGGCTTCGCGACTGGCGGAAACACCCGAATGGAATATTCTGCTCGTGGAGGCGGGGGGAGAACCACTGAACATTTCCTACCTGCCAGAGTACCGCGGGCAACTCTATCAGAGTGTTATGGACTGGAATTTCAGCACTGGTAAGCAAATTCTGTTTTCGGTATACGTCTACAAATGGGCTCAAATTTCAGTGGTTTCATTCTGCATATATTAGAAAAATTACCTAGTTACTCATGTTAACATCACTCAGCCTGAGTGAGAACGGAATACGAGGATAATATGTCATGCCCATCATGGATATACAGGGTGTCCCGTATACAGATGCAAATATTTTGAGGGTAGGTTCAGCCCACCGTGGACTATCATATGAGCGAAACTTGCAGTGGGGCATTTTGCTTCGTTAAAGAGTTATGGCCAAATCCCTGTTTTTCCCACAGGTCTAGAGGTCACTTAGATCGATGCACGTTTTTGAAGAAATGGTAGCCAGTAAGTAATTTTTGTCTTCATGTATGGATAGTCATGCATATTTCCCTTGATATGCAGTTGGTTGCATGAAAAAATGTTGAAAGACCAGAGAGATATTTAATCATAAGTTCAATATTTTTCTAAAATTCGATTTTTCCCTGTTTTCCCTTTCGTGAATTTAGAGTACTTCTACAATTGCAATTCTACGTATCACTAGGTAAAAAAATACCCTTTGCTATTTTGTTTCAATAAATACAAAGTTCTTTCAGACGCGTGAAGGAACGAATGAGATACGCCTTATCAAACGGCACCAGAAGGAGAGAAACACATCTTTCAAATTTTGAATCTGGGCGCTATTGCATTTTGAAGAACACACGATGCCTGAAGTGGTTTGTGTGACTATTTTTGTGCCAACTGCAAGTTATAAATGAAAATTTTCTGAGTACAATTAGTTCTATTAACCAACTATATCAATCAAATCTAATAGTTAAAATAACAAGGCAATCCATTTGTTCGGTGGAAGAGAAAGCCACAAGCTTTAAACCTCGCCCTTGGTTAGCTACATTCATATTCTTTTGGGTTCTTTTCATTTCATGTCCTGTGTTGCAGAATGTATCATGTTTGTCGTTTATCAATAAACTACAAACATGTATCACTGTATCACCACCCTTGATCAGTCTTTGTTCATGTTTATTTCACAAATTGTTACCATGTTCATTGTAAAAAAAAAATAAAAAAAAAATGTAAATAAAGCTTGGTCCAATTGTTTATAAAATAAAAATAAGGTATTAATAATAATAGTAACCTTAAGGTTGGATGTTCGAGTTTTACCCAAGGTTAATTTTCGGCACTATTTGTTATGTTTTTGATATCATGATTGTGATAAAAACAAAAATGATATTTTTAATTTTACTTCTAAAAATAAAATCATAATTTTTGTTTGTAGCGCATAGTCTTTCTCCATGTGTATTCTTTTTCCATAATTACACCACTGGTTGCTGCTTTCGTTGCAGCCTCTCTCATTTTTCCTCATGATAACCCTGTGATTCCATAACCCCATTCACATAAAAGTTCACACCGACCGACCAGTGTGAATGATCAATTTCCCTCTGTTAAACATCCCACAGCAGTGTATTTATACCTCAAATTACGCGCCAATTCTGTTAAAATTCAGCCAACTTTGAATTTTCCATCATGATTCAGAAGTGTTTTTTGAGCTTTGTGTGTACTGCGTTCCATGATCTTTAAAGTAATATAAATGAGCTTTCTTTTTTATAAAACTAAACATAATAGGGTATTTTTTTAACTAGTGATACGCAGAATTGCAATTGTAGAAGTACTCTAAATTCGCGAAAGGGAAAACAGGGAAAAATCAAAATTTAGAGAAGTATTGAACTTATGATTAAATATCTCTCTGGTCTTTCAATATTTTTTTATGCAACCAACTGCATTTCAAGGGAAATATGCATGTGTATCCAATCCATACATGAATTCAAAAATTACTTACTGGCTATCATTTCTTTAAAAACGTGCATCGATCCAAGTGACCTCTAGACCTGTGGGAAAAACAGGGATTTGGCCATAACTCTTTAACGAAGCAAAATGCCCCACTGCAAGTTTCGCTCATATGATAGTCCACGGTGGGCTGAACCTACCCTCAAAATATTTGCATCTGTATACGGGACACCCTGTATATGAACCCAAGATGGTCGCCTTTGACGCTAATCCATAAAAATAATAATAATAATACTCTATAGTGGAAGGAAACCACCAGGCGATGTTAATGCTCAAAGCATTTTCTACCACCTAACCCTCAGAGTCTTATTATTATGTGGTCACAAACTCAAATTACCGAGAAAAAATTCATGCACTGGGTGGGATTCGAACAAACCGGATCCCTCCGTTGACTAGATAATCAGACCAGCGCGTTAACCACTTGATAGAGCTTTGGAAAATAAAAATAATAAATAAATACGTACCACCTACTTGATTGCCATGATAATTTTCAGTGAATTTACCATGCGACTTGAGAAAAGAATCCAATCAAACTTTTTAACTATAGCTTGTTTTCCTCTGACTTTAAGAAACAAGTTGCTGACTCAACTAACATCTTCCATTCCAGAGCAGCAGAGCGGCATGTTCCTGAGTCTGCAGAATCAGCGGTCCCGCATTGCCTTGGGCAAAGGTATGGGCGGCTCCAGCTCCATTCATAGCCTGTTCTACACCCGGGGGGACGAGCGAGACTACGAGGAGTGGGGGTACGAGGCTTTCAAGTTTGAGAACCTCCTTCCGCACTTCAAGAAGTCCGAATTCATGTCGGACGCGACGAAAAGAAACGCTTACCACGGCACCCAAGGCCCGTTTGTCATCAAGCCGAGTCCACACGTCGACAACACGTTCGACGCGATAGGGAAGGTGTGTCAAGATCGGTATGGACTCAATCCTGTCTCGGATATCAACACTGGAAAAACGCTGGGCTACACCCACTATGACCTCTACCTGGATTCGGACGGTCTTCGCGTCAGCTCCTACACCGCTTACATCAGGAACAGGAACAAGAGGAACCACCACAACCTGTACGTGCTGAGGAACAGCCATGCTGTCCGACTGTTGGTGAAAGAGGCTGAAACACCGAAAGCGACAACCAAACCACCCAAGTTTGAATCTAAAAGCAAACGCAATAATTTGAGGAGACCAAATAGTGGGGACAGCATGGATCATTTCAGTGTGAGTGAAGAAAACGTGGACAAAGGTCACAGCGGAACTGTTAACCTGAATAAACAAGAGTACATTGTGTTAAACAACGACGAGCAAGTCCAATACTTGAGTAGTGACGCCCACTCAGATGTAGACACAATTGTGGAGAAGAAACTCAAAATAAGTTCCGTCGAAATTCGCATCGGCAATGTCACATCGGAAAAGATATTCCGCCCGAAAGTGTCGAAAGAAATCATTCTTTCGGCGGGCGCTATCAACACACCGAAGCTGCTCATGAACTCTGGTGTGGGTCCGACGGCAGAGTTGCTGTCGAAGGATATAAGACAGGTGAAGAGTCTGTCAGTGGGGGAGAACTTTTGCGACCATGTCCACTTCAACGGACTGCTCTTTAGGACGAGTGATGAGAGGGTCGTGAGCCAAGCCAAGTATGGTGGAGGAGCAGGTAAGTGAATGTAGGAAGAGAAAGCAACAATCCTTTGAAAACGGTTGAAAAAAAAACCCCAGGTGTCGCTACTTGATATAGGTACAGAAGTTCAGATTTTGGTAAAGCAAATTTAAGTAATTGTGACATGGTGGGTCCACTCATACCTCGTGAGGAAAAATGAGTAATTACTTGTAAAAGTAACGACGGCCGCATTACCAGAGTAAAAAGAAATTAATGTAATAGAATAATTCGAAATGTGAAGGAGGCTCTTAGTAATGCTGCGCTTCCCACAAAAATTGTGAAGAGGCCTTGTGCTTCACCACAAATAAAATCATACATACATACAAGTAGTTGTGACATCACGAAAGGGATCAACACAAATATGATAACTTTCAACAAAGAACTATTGGCGCAGTGAGACAAACCAGTAATTGGAAGGTAGGACTTGAATTGTTAAATCTTCCTTTAATAAAACAAATTGTTCTAAAAAAAAAAAAAAAAAAACCAGTAATTTTCCTCTTATTCACAGGAATTCTCATGAGTCTCCTGGACAACCCAGCCCGCCCCAACGTGGAATACCAAGTTCAGACATTCAACAAGAACTCTCTTGTGACCAGCGTCATACCCGAATTACACAACTATCAGGTCGAAACTCAACTGGGCGCGGTCCTGACTAATTCTAGTATAGTCCGGATAACTCCTGCACTGGTTCGTCCTAAAAGTAAAGGACGAATTTCACTAGGGGAAAACCCCATTCAGGATCCGCCTCTGATTCAAGGGAACTATTTGAAGGATCCTGAGGACGTGTTTGTGATGATAGATTCCATTTTGAAGATCGAAGAGCTTCAAAGTACACCCGAGTTTAAGAAAAATGGGTATGTATTTTATATGGTTGTGTGTTGGTCAATTTATTGTATAGCAGGCGCGAACATAGCTAAGGAGCTGCGGATATACAGCAACCCTAGGCGAAAAAGAGAGGATTTTCCATGTTCTAGCTCGTACACTATGAAAATTATCACAAATTTCTAAAATAATGAATGTATAAATATTATGATTGGCATGGTAAACAAAGTCACTCTTTAGATACTGAAAGAGCGACTCTAAAAATTCCATTTCAGTCCAGTTTATGTAGTAGCAACCCCAAAACATTTTTTGTACACTAGTAAGTAGCACTTTTACTTGTACATTATGGCTAGATGCTCTTCCTAAAGGCAACCCAATGCTTTGTGTTTTACCTTGTGACCTAAAAAGCCTGGTAGCCGCTGATAACGTCCCCCAGATAGACCATAACAGGTATACTAATAATCATAATCCCTGTCTAAAGGTAGCAGATTCGAAACTCAGCCGGGACAGTTATCCTCCGATTTCGGGATTTCGACCTCATAATAATACGTCTTGGGCTTACTATCTCACTCATTAGTCCTAGTCGGGCAGTATAAATAAAGCGATATCAGTATTATTAGAAGCCAAAATCTTAAAAGCCAAATAAAAATGGCTTGGGATGCGTCCTCTGTATACAAAAAAAGAAATGAAATAAAAATCAAATGATTTATTATTATTATTAATCTAATCCCCTCCATTTCACAAATGATTTATTATTATTATTAATCTAGTCCCCTCCATTTCACAAATGATTTATTATTATTATTAATCTAATCCCCTCCATTTCACACCCAGCATGACCCCCATCATTCTCAACTTCTCCCCCTCCTGCAACGCCTCCCTCCACTCCTCCAATGCCCCCCTCTACTGGCTCTGTGCCCTGAGTCATCTGGCCTCCTCCAACTGGCACCCAATGGGATCCTGCAGGCTGGGTGAGGTAAGTACCCCTCTCCCTCCTTTCTATGTTTAAAAAACTTATCATATTTGTGTTTATCACTTTTGTGATGTCACAATCACTGAAACTCACACTAGTAAATTTTTACCAAACTTGGGACTCGAACCGCCGCGCGCCGCACTCCAGGTTCAAAATCCGCCACCTTATTGATCAAGCTACTGAGGTCGGTGATACGTGTTACCTATTGATGTAAGTTAATCCAACCCTTTTTTGTCAAAAACTGAACGGGAAAAATTAATACCTATACAGAAAAAAATAAAGAGTTATGTAATTCACAGTAAATGTTTTTTTCCCGTTTTTGTATGTAATCTTATATGGAACAAAAAACGAATTTAGGTGCGTGCTAAGAATTTTTAAAAAATCCAAATAGGACGAGCAAAAACTTTTTATTTTAAAACAAAAACAGAGCCAAAATACTAGCTAACCCAGGCTAGAATGAGCCTCAAGTAAAAACCTCAATGGCGACAAAGTGTCGGGTTAGGTAGTATCTTGTTGGCCCAGCACCTAAATGGGAAGTATTGTGTCACTTTTCGCCCATCAGAGGGGAGGCATACTACGAGGGGCGGATGGGCAGGCTACAACACAGACCACAAGCGTCTACAGTAGCCCCTGTTTCATGGCTACGAAATAAAAAAGGCAGTGAAACACTTATATATTTAAAAAAAAAAAACAAAAAAATAGAGTATCTTATTTGGTTTCAACGTCCTGACTTGAGATAGTTTTACCCTCCATTCGCTGGGATTCGTACCAGCTACTCACATTAACCATCCAACACTCATTAAAAAAAATAACAATCTTATAACATTCTAACACTATTCCTCTCGCTTTTTTCTTTCCAAGGTGGTGGATGAAACTCTCCTAGTGAACGGTTTCGACAACCTGAGGATAGCGGACGCCTCAGTGATCCCTGTCATGTCCGCCCACCCCAATGCAGCTGTGGCTGTGCTAGCTGAGTACGTCAACAGTCTGATAACCAGTCAGCATAACGTGGCTAGTTTGTTTCAAGGGAGTTTGGTATTGCTGATTGTGGTCTCAGTTTTGTTTGGTAGGGAGTATAAAGGAACACTAATTCTGTGATAAATTCTATGCAGCTGTGGCTGTGCTTGCTGAGCACGTCAGCAGTATGATAATCAGTCAGCATAGCATTGCTAATTTGGATGGGTGACCAAACTCGAACAAACTCTATTCCTGACCCAAATCAGGTTAGGTGAGGTTAATGGAAATAGCTGGTTGGTAAGTTTCCAGTTTCATGGAGGTTAAAACCTCCTATCTCGAAATGATAACAATAATGTTGAAGTAATGATTAAAAATTATCTCTAACGCTGCACCTTTAGTAGAGCTCTCTTTCAGTTAATAAATAACTAAGAGCATTTCTACAGTTCATAAAATCAAGTCTTCTTCTTCTTTTATTCTGTCTTAAACCGCTTGAGCAGGGTCGACGTTTCACCTCATGGTTGAGGTTTTTTATATTATCTGATTTACTCTTCAAAATAATTTTAAGTAGGTACATACTTTTATTAATAAACTGGTGTGTGTGCAATAAATCTAAATAAATTGGAAGAGAATGCCGTTGGCATTAGCACACCCTTGATCAAGTTTTGTTTTATTTCAATTCTATGTAAATATTCTATGTACCTACTTTATTGTAAATAAAACTTGATCCAACATGTTTAATAATAATGTTTTAATAATAAAGGACACGGACCCTAACTTTTGACTTTCTGTAAAGAAGTAGTTTCCCTTATAGGGGAAAGGTAGCTAAAAATTGAGTAATCTGTTTCAATCAGTTGCTACGACAATATGAAATGATTTTTTTCATATTTCAAGGAGTTATGCAATTTTTCATAGGTAATTCTTTCAATTGAATCGAATTGTGGATATAATACAATTTAATTTTTCACGTTTGCTTGTTTGCAACAATATGATAATACTTGAATTTTATTATGGAGCTATTATTAAAGTTTCTTGTAACAAAATAAAAATATTAGGTAATTTCTTTTTAATAAAAACAGTTTACTTTGTACCTATAGTTCTAAAAGTAGGTGAGTAAAACTAAATTATGTAAAATTATATTTCTTTATTGTAAAAAAAGGACTTTTTCTGAAACCTAAAATATTTGATGTTCTTAGAACAGCTAGGATTTTCTTAATTATCCCCACAAACTTTAAATTTAAATGTTTTTTGAACAAGACAATTTGAAAGATTCATAGATATTTGATTCAAACACATTTGTCTGGCTTGAGGCGTTCAACAGGGAAAAGACCAGTGTCTCGATAAGTAATATTTTTAACCAACAGACAGATGGACACAAAACCAAAGTTGCTTAGGAGGTTATGAAACTCCCAGAACTATGAAAAAAAAAAAAAAAAAAAAATTGAATTCGTAGCAAAAAAATAGATTTTTTTTTTTACAAAAACGAACACGATACTTCCGATTTCTAATATTAGAAATTTATATGAAGCAATAGATTTAAAAGGAATGATTCACAGATATTGCCATATACCAGGATTACAGTTGGAAACAATTCAACTCTTTCCATCATCCACCTTGAGTTTACTCCTCAGTTCTCCACATTGGAATGTACCAGTCTCGGTAATGATACCTGTGATGAGTTCTGCAGGTGTTACGTCAAATGCTGGGTTCCAACATTCTATGCCTGGAACAAAAAGAATATTTGACTATTATTATTTTTCAGTTCTCATAAAATAAAATAAGTAAAAATCCTAAGAATTTCATTCAGAACTCACTTGTATGAACATGTTTAACAATATTTTGTTAGGAACATAGTAGGTTAAAAACTCGAAAGGAAAACCTCAAAAATAATTTCAAAGGCAACCTCTCTCAGGTTGCTTGGATAGATTAATGTCATGATAATAAATAATGAAATTACCATACTGTTGCTTACAAATCTCTTGACTAGACTCTGTTCTATGACTATGGCAATCTCTTCCACCCAAACTTACCTGAGGCAGCTATGTGTACGCCTGCTACATGAGTCATCTCTTGACTAGGCCTCTGTTCTATGGCAATCTCTTCCACCCAAACTTACCTGAGGCAGCTATGTGTACGCCTGCTACATGAGTCATCTCTTGACTAGGCCTCTGTTCTATGGCAATCTCTTCCACCCAAACTTACCTGAGGCAGCTATGTGTACACTTGCTACATGAGTCATCTCTTGACTAGGCCTCTGTTCTATGACTATGACAATCTCTTCCACCCAAACTTACCTGAGGCAGCTATGTGTACGCCTGCTACATGAGTCATCTCTTGGCTAGGCCTCTGTTCTATGACTATGGCAATCTCTTCCACCCAAACTTACCTGAGGCAGCTATGTGTACGCCTGCTACATGAGTCATCTCTTGACTAGACCTCTGTTCTATGACTATGGCGTCCCCATTAGGGATGTCCAAATCTATGGAGGTCCAGGGAGCTGCTACAAAGAAGGGAACTTTGTGATGCTTGGCTGAGACAGCGATCTGAAATAGACAGCAGAAGTTATAGTATTTTTTTTTAGAAATATCTTGTTGAGATGCAGCATTGTGTTGAGTGCTATATGATGCCCATATTTTTTTATATGGATGGCGCGGTGGACTGTGAAAGGTTGGGGTTTGATTTTAAATAATGTAAAATATTTATATATAAAAAAAAAAACTGATTCATGCAGGACAAGCAGTCTCCAAGTCCACCTGGCACTTCTAAATAGCAAAATATTTGCTTACGACGGCAAAAAAAGTTACCTGGTAGGTGCCAATTTTATTAGCAGTGTCCCCATTGGCTGCCACTCTGTCTGCTCCGACTACAATGCCATGGATGTCCCGAGTCTTCAGAAGCACAGACACAGCACTGTCACAGATGAGTTGGGCGGGGATTTTTTCATAGACCAGCTCATAGGCTGTTAGTCTGGCCCCCTGGTTGTAGGGTCTGGTTTCGGTGCAGTAGGCAGTGCCTGTGGAATGGAATTTTTATTAATTTATTAATATTAACACACTGGATTAATTTTTTCAGTCTATTTTTTCTCTTGTAAACTAAGTTTTGATATTTAATACCACAATTCACAAATTTGTATAACTTTTTTTTTAATTAGGTAGGTATTATAAATTTAAAAGAATACCACCCCGATTTTTTAAATAAAAATTCCAGAGTAAAAATTAATTAGGTACCTACTGAAGTTGTTTTGATGGATTAAGTTATTAAATATATATTTTACGAGTATTTATTTATTGTTTAGTGTTGTTGTTAATTCTAAAGATGATGGTCAATATTTTTCATTCCTCCATCTGCATCTCTGTAGGGCAGTTGATAGGGGGAAGCCTTGTTGTCATTAAATTGATAACTGATGGCATTAAATTGATTTTCACAGAATAACTGATACATATATCTCAAATTTTGCTTTTAATTGTATTACCAAATTTTATAACCAACCGAAAACCAACTACTGTACAAGCCACTACACATATGTTTTTAACCAAACCATAAGAAAACTTTAAAAAATTAGACAAGTACAGAAATTAATTGATTTACCAATTTTATCAATTTTCTTCAGAGACCTAATGACTCCCAAAGCAGTACCATAGGCTGCAGTGGCTAGAGAGCCTGTGTTGCAGTGGGTTAAGATGTTCAGCTTGGACACTCCAGGGTTAAGATCAATTAATGACTGGGCTCCGTTGGCTCCAATAGCTTCGTTATCAGCTATGTCTTTGTCCAGCATACCTTCTATGAATTCAATGAGCCTGAAAAAATGTCATATAAAAAAAAATGAAAATTCTAATGGTGAATTGTAAAAGGAAAAGAACTTGATGGCCCAGCAAAAACTAATGAATCAATCATATTTTTTTTTTAAAGATGAGTGTTTCACAGCCTTTTTTGTTTCGTAGCCATGAAACAGAAGCTACTGTAGACGCTTGTGGTCTGTGTTGTAGCCTGCCCATCCCGTAGTATGCCTCCCCTCTGATGGGCAAGAAGTGACAAAATACTTCCCATTTAGGTGCTGGGTCAACACGAGCGCACCGGAAGGTATCCCTTACAAACAACTGTAACCAAATTTCTATACAAATTTTTGTCTGCGCGGGGGTTCGAACCCGGGATCCTTCCGCATATTTTAATATGAAAATGAACTTGGACTTCAAATCAACATGAAATAATCATAATGATATGATTCCTCTCAGGTCACGTTAAAGAAAATGCACCATGGAATATCTGATAAAGTATGCTACAATAAGGAACAGATTATGGAATAGGATTACAACAAAGATAAGTCAGACTTTCCCTCAAAATGGAGAATGTGTGCTGAGATTGAAACTCCAACTTAAGTGTTTGAACATAAGAGAGCCCTAGACCCTCGACTAGTGCCATTTAATAACCATGTTATTAAATGTGAGCAGCCTCAATAGAGTCCCAAAATATTTCTATATCAAGCTGTAGGTACCAGGGTCTGGGGTCAAAGGATCTGGGTTTCCATGCTGGCCGCAAACTAGGGGACATTTTGGTTTATCTTTGTTCTAATTCTAATTCTATTTTTTTCCTTTTTTCAAATTGAGCCTAAGCTCTATTTTAAGAATTTTGAGGCGGAGATTTGTTTTATAAATATCAGCTGGAGCAGGGAAAACTAGATAATTTTTTTCTCTCATATTTATTTTCATTGCACTTAGTCAGATCAACTTACTTGGTTTTTATTTCATCCACTTGCAATGTGCTCCACACAGGCAATTCTTGAAAAATTGAGTCTGCCGCTCTTTTCATATTGACTGCTGTGGGTCTTGCCGATACCAAGTACTCCAACTTCTTCTGCACAAATTCTTTGAGGCTGTTTTTGTCTTGAAACTTTTTATCCTTCAGTTCTACTGCAAAGCCAAGGCATCCCACAATAGCAATGGCTGGAGCTCCTCGGACTTGCATGGTTTTGATAGCTACATACGCATCTTGTACAGAGGTTATATCAATGAACTTGGTTGTGTGGGGCAGCAGCAGCTGATCTAAGATTTTTAAAGTCTGAGAGTTTTTGTCATAGACAATACTTTGCAGCATTGTGCTTGATTGAGCTTAGTGTGTGATGAATATTTATCCTGCAACAAATTTGAATATGAGTAATATTATATTTGTGTTAATCACAATTGTAAAACCACAATAATTACTCATACAGACTTTCCTAATTTTTTGCTTGACTTAAGACTTGAACCACTGACCTCTAGATTAAAATGCCACTGCCTAATCAATCAAGCTACTAAGGTTAGTTACCGAAATCAGTAGTTTGATTGATAAGGTGGTGGACTTGTAACCTGGAGGTTGGTGGTTCAAGTCCCGGATTCAGTGTAGATTTAGTAAAGCAAGTTTGAGTAGTTGTGATATAACAAAAGTGATTAACACAAATATGATAACTTTTTTTTTATATACTGAAGTCAGTTATAAAGAGCCTATTCAAAGTATGGCTCAAGAGTCTATGGTAAGAATAATAGAGGGATTTTGTCACTGTCATATAAGTATGAAGTTTGAATCCCATAGATGATTGGAGTTCTTAATATTAAAGAATATTTAAATAGAAATGTTTGAGAAAAATTAGAACTAAGGAAACAACAAGCTAGTGTCAATGGCATGTTGATTACACCAGTCATTTTATCAATGAAGTTGCAGAACATCAAGGTAGGTGAGGACTTGGATGGGTTAACATAAAAGTTCAAACCCTTGTGATGCTGGCTATTTCTGGCCCAAACCAGACTGAGTGAGGTTGGAAACTGTCAGTTTCCACTGAATGGAGTGTTAAAACCCCTGTCTTAAATGTCCTAGAAGTTAAGGAGATATAAAGCCAAAAATAGATTAATGGAAACAACTTTAAGGGCAAAAATAAAAGACAACATTGATAACTTAAGTTGCTGCTAAGTGTCAGTTTTCTTAACTTAGCCCCACAGAGGTTTTACAGAAATGTCTGTTAATTCCACCCTAAGAATATCTAAACAAAATCTAAGGGCAAAATTAATAGACATATTCTACAACTCAAGTTGCAAAGTACACAGTTTGCAATCCATGACTTAGCGCCACAGAGGTATTACAAAAATGACTTTTAATTCTGCCCTAAGTATTTGAAACATAATTTTGTTCATACCTAATGAGGAATAAGGAGTTGTTGCTCTGATGAATCAGTAACAAAAATTAAATCAGTGAACTAGGATGTAAGATATTTCAGACAGTGTTCTACCTGCTCCCTTCATTTTGATAACTTAAGAAACACATTTGTTCTTTATTATTATCAATGTCTCACTTTACACTCCCAACAGAGCTATGAATTTCTTATCACAATACCTGGGCTAATGATAAGCCAACACACCACATTGACTACATAGTCATTCTAAACAATAGGTAGACTTACTAAATTAGTAGGTTTATTGTGTACTTTTATTATGTAGCACGCATTATTACTATTATGTATGCAGGAAAATAAAGGAATGATATATTAGAAGGGAAATACAATTGTAAGTACTTTATTATGAACAAGAATGAAGACTGGGAAAACAGGCAGAAATCTAGATAAACAACTGAGGTTGCTATAGCAACATAAATACATAAATACATGGACATAAAATATACAACAGTCTCCCCCACTAGTGATAGGTCACCACATAGTCACCATAACGGACTGGAGGACGTCTGTCCCTCTGAGATCTCCTGACTTCTTGAGGAGGATGAATAGGTGGCAATGCTGGTGCTGTTGAAGAGGGTTGACTTTCATGTGATGATGAACAACTAGGTTGAGAGTTTGAAAGAATAGCGTGATCAGGTTTATTCCACCCTGGAATCTCGAAACTTTGTGATGGTCCAAATGACACTGATTTTTTTTCGACTAATGTAGAATGGAGCTGATTGATATGTCGCTTGATTGTTCGACCAGAGTCAAGAGTTACCAAATAATGACGATAACCAAGTTTTCTTTTGATTACACCAAACTGCCATTGGCTCATCACGCGTACCTGGACTCTCTCCCCCACTGATAGTGAACGGACAGGTTTCGGAACAATGTTTGAAGACTGTGGATGATATGGGAAAATTGTACCCATACGAATTCTCAGCTTCCTGTGTATGTACAGCTCGGCAGGAGACTTTCCACACGAGAGAGGAGTTGGAAAATTATTTTTGTTATTTGAATCAATTTTTCCAAGATCGATCGCAAGTTCTCTAATCCATTGTCTACCCAATATGGCATCATGACCAGTTGGCGCAACATATAATTCGCCAATAATTTCTTTTCCTCCATAGGCCACTCTGAGATTAATTTTGCCTAGGGGTGTAATTATATTACCTGAGTATGAGCGAAATGATACGTGTGACTTTTCTAATGGTAATTTTAAATTCAATTTTTGAAAATTATTCTGAGATAGCAATGAGAACTTAGCACCTGAGTCAACTTCGAATCTTTGAATTTTCCCATTTAGGAAAACATCAATGAGATACTTGTCGGAGTCGGACACTTCAAATAAATCCAAAATTTTGGGTTGAATTATGTCAACTTTACTAAGACCATATTGCGTAGGAGAATAATTATTATTATGAACGGGAGAGTAATCATCAACCGTGTTTGTAGAATAGTTTGAATTATTCTTTTGTGATAGCATTGTAGAGAGACATACCTTTGCAACGTGTCCTTGCTTATGACAAAAATTACACTTGAGTCGGGCTCTATCCGTCCTGCATGACGATACCTTGTGATTATTTCTTCCACACCTGAGACAGCAGTTTTCTATACCAAGGGCTTTGAAGTTGACATGACGGGGATTCGAACTGTGACTGTGATGTGTAAGTGACGTACGACTGGAACTTGAAGAATAACTGGATCTGGGCTTTCTTGTACGTGATCTACTCCTGTTGGAAATTGTATTGATATCATGAGCATTTGAACTAGCATAAGTAGTGTTGTTAGAATTTGAGTTGGTAGATTTTAATTCTCGGTTGTGTATCTTGGACGCTTCAAGAGCTGTTGCTTTGAGTACAACATCTTCAAAAGATAAATTATCAGACTGGAGAATCTGTTCTCGCACCCAATCGTCTCTAAGACCTCTTATAAATTGAGCACGGAGAAAAATACCAGAAATGGAGTTAGATTTGTTACATTTACATATAACATTGAATTCACAATCTGCAATGTCTCTTTGTAATGACGAAACGAAGTCAGCTATGTTCTGACTCTCTTTCTGCATTATATTCAGGAAATAGTGTTGAGAAACAACTATGTTTTTCTTAGGAATCAGATGTTTCTTTAAACAAGATAAAAGCTCATCAAATGTTAAATTTTTTAATGGTTTCTCTGGGCCTAAGAAAGCTACTAGGTTATTGTAGTGTTCTGAACCTATTGACACACAGAGTAGTTGAGCGATCTTGTCTTTTTCTGTGACATTTTTCATTCGACAGTAGTTTTCAAAACGTTCAATGTAATTTAAAAATTTCTCCTTCTCTGTATCATAATTTTCAAATGGAGTAATACTTGAAACCTTAGACTGTGAACTGGGCTTGAACTGCGAAACTAGTTGATTGATAAAAGCTGTTTGCTGATCTTGAAAAGATTTTAAAATTTGTTTGAGTTGATCTGCATCCATTTTGAAATTTGAATTTGAAAATCTTGAAATTGAAGTTTGAAGTAGAATCGAAAATATTTAGTACTTATCTGGAAATTGATACATCTGCATACACAAAATCTTCTTCACTCGTCGCCAAACTATTGTGTATTCTTTTATTATGTAGCACGCATTATTACTATTATGTATGCAGGAAAATAAAGGAATGATATATTAGAAGGGAAATACAATTGTAAGTACTTTATTATGAACAAGAATGAAGACTGGGAAAACAGGCAGAAATCTAGATAAACAACTGAGGTTGCTATAGCAACATAAATACATAAATACATGGACATAAAATATACAACAAGGTTCCTCAGTTGCATGATATCTGGACAGACTTTTCACAATAATCTAGCTAAATAACTAAATTTTTAATTAAATTTCTAATGATAAGAAAATAACTGAAAAACCATAAGCTGATAACAAAACTATGTACTTGATAAGAAAAATATTGTTCAAAATTTTCCGCTTCGAATTTGATATTATGCCGGTTCTAATGCGCCTAGGAACTGATGAATTCCGCATCAAGCAGTACACGTAGAAAATTTGAACACATAAAAATAATTTGAAGGCGCTTTCACAGTATTAAAACTTAACTCAGTTAAGTTTTAATACTGTGCAGCGATTCTCAACCTCTTTTCCCTTCCTTGTTCACCTTTTTACAATTTCATTCAAAGAAAAATATATTACTAATGCTTATTTCCGAGGACCACAGTATGACAACCCAGTGCTTTGGAAACGGAAATTCACCATAAACGGCTATAACTTGGCTTGTGTTTAAAATAATTGGTAAATTTCCTGTTTTAGTCTTATTTGTTTCCCATTGATTCATTGGCTAAGTGAAAGACTATCATCACCCAACAGGGCATAGTGTTCTTCCGACATGAGAATATTGTTATTTCCTAGCATAGGTTTGTTTATTATTAACGATGCTATAAGGATAGCAGACAAACATAATATTTGCTACTCATTAAACCCAACATCGATAGTAATTTTATCGTTTATAATTCATCATTCCTGCACCACCAGTCCCTCATCACCTTTTTTGTAGACTGATAGGGTTCGTACAGGTGATGTAGTTAGTAGCCAGAGAAGTTTCACTTCCCTTTTCTAGATGGTTACCTACAAACCAATGTATATACCAAATCATTTTTAGATACAAATTGATTGCCGCAGTGGTGAAAATGAAACTTTTGAAAACAATTTAAAAGTACTCGGAACTCTTTCGAAGTGATAACAGTTATTTTGAATTTGAGTTTGAAAAAAAAAACAAAAAGACAGTGTGAAGAAATGTTTTACCTTGGAAATATATTTTAAAACTGTGAAAACAGTTACTGTTACGAGATACTAGCACAGTAATTGCAGAAACGTAAACATGACTTCAGTTTATTCAAGAGTGAACTACAACGAAAAACTGAACTACAAACTCCTCACCAGAAACATGCTAAGATTCATGCAACTATTGGGAGCCTTCATCGTCGACATCAAAACATTGAAAATCATCAAATGTCAAATGATCTACAACTACCTGACCTTGGGGATCTCCATCTATCACATCTATGTCACGCCTGAGCTTTTCCTCGACATGAAATACAAACTTGGAGAGTTCAACCACAAACAAACCATTTTCCACAACGTCTTACGAGTTTTGTTTCCAATCATTATTAATGTGGCGGCCATGCTATCCAAGATAACTGTGTACCGTATGAAGATTCACTTGAATACCCTCTATAATTATCTGTACCTTAGTGACATGTATATCAACTTCAACAAGTTCGTGGCACAAACTGATCATGGAGACAAAAGCAAGGAGAATCATGATACCAAGGAGGGGCAGGTAAATTTTCTTTTTAACTGGAAAATAATTGCATGCTGAAATTCAATATCAGATAGGCAGACACTAACATACTTCCGACATAGATAGACTTTAATTTTAATCTAATTTAAATTTAATTTTAATCTAATTGCAGTTCTTTTCATTATGATAATTCTATTATTAATATGTACCGACTACCTACATTAATACTCTATTTTTTTTAATCGACAGAAGAGATGGTGGAGTGCCAAACATTTAAACCCATTAAATTGCCTCAAAAAAGTCATCAAGGATGCAAAATCTACTACAAATCAAATGGATGAAAACAGCAGTCAAGATTCAATGTGTCTTTTCGAGATGCACTACAACGAGATGTCCAACTATTGTATTCTGATTCTCATCTGCCTAATACTACCAGCAAATGTCATGAGACTCTTTGAACTCTACAACACCACCACCATCACCAAAGAGGACATCTGCTTCACCATATTCATGTACTGGGAGAACTTCTTTGTTGCGTGCACAGAGCTCCAGTTTGTCATCATCTGCTACTCCATCTACTTGAGGTTCTTTGAGATCAACATTATGCTTGAGAATATCTACAGCGACTACCAGAAGCCTGTGTTAGAGTCTCTTGCTGGTGATGGCTTCAAAGAGTTCATCACAGACGATATATTTATAGATAATTTAGGTAAGTGATGTCTTAAAACTTTTCATTACATGGCATACAAGGTTTTTATGAAATTATAAAACATCCCATTATTACGATATCGTCAAACAATTGTACATAGTATTAAGCGTATTTTGTTATCATCACTGTATCCCAAGCAGTAGATACACATCATCATTTTATTGTTTAAATACACGTTTATCTGTTAACTTTTAAACATGAAACTTTTTTTCCCACCAAAGATGATAAAAATTATGTTTTTTTTTTTTAAAATACTCATAACATAAACTTTTTCAGATACAACCGAATATAGAATTATTGAAGACACTCCTGTGGAAAACATCAATTTTGAGTATATCCGCATCTCTCACTTGTTTCTCTGTGAAGCTAATGTCGCTCTCAACAATATATTCAAATTCCAAATCATCTTCTCCTTGGGCTGCTGTTTTGCAACTTCCTTGTTGGATCTTTACTATGAATTCTTTGGCAATGAAATTGTGCCAAAGACTCACATCAACGCAAAAGTTTATTGTTGGATTATCCAGTACTTTGTCCGCTTTGCATCTATTGTCATTGTGGCTCACAAAACTACCATAGAGGTAAGAATTGCGTGCTGAACCTTACGGACAGTTTCAAAATATTATTTACTGTTAAATAACATGGCACGGTTTGCTTGTTACTTTGCAGCGGGTTCCTTGAAAAATTAAACAATATATATAATTATATATCTATATATATATTTTTTAAAATTACAAACTTACTTGTCCATTTTATAAAACGCGGGAGTTACATTATAAAACGTACAACTAATATAAAACTAATTATATGTTAACTTACAAGCTAAATAAACTAAAAATGGTAAAAGGTAAATTTCCTGATTCTAATAATTGTAGTATTTTATTAGAATTATTGCAAAATATATACACACCTCCAATACCACCAGCCAGGTTCCACAACTTTTCACATCTATGTATTGTAGCATATTCAGTGATATTTGAGCTACATTTTCTTAAATTAAAGTGACTTGAAATGTCTGAAATCAACCAAAGAATCATCAATTCATCACCGTTGGGGACTTGCTAAAAGAGGGAATTAATAAGAATTCAATACTACATTTAGTTTAATTTCTCACTTATCAATATTATTGGCTTTAAACATGATAAATTCATCTAAAGTTATGATCAATTTAATATGTGCTCATTTATTTCGTTACAGGCTACAAAAACCAAAAGTTTGGTGACGTGTCTGAATAATCAAGATCTCAGTACAGAAACTCAGGAAGAGGTAAGTCTTTAATATGGCATGGCTTCATTACTGTTAGGTGAGTTTCAATACTTTCGGAACTCGATGCCATGCGGAAGGTCCCGGGTTCGATCCCCCGTGCCGACAAAAATTTGTATTCTTAATTTGGTTACAATTGTTTGTAAGGGATACCTTCCGGTGCGCTCGTGTTGACCCAGCACCTAATTGGGAAGTATTGTGTCACTTCTCGCCCATCAGAGAGGAGGCATACTACGGGATGGGCAGGCTACAACACAGACCACAAGCGTCTACAGTAGCTCCTGTTTCATGGCTACGAAATAAAAACGGCTGTGAAACACTCATCTTTAAAAAAGAAAAAAAAAAAAAAAAAAAAAAAATGTATGTATGTATGCAGTTAGGTATTACTTCCGACAAAGTTATAATATTAGAAATCGGAATTATTTTTACTTTTAACTGATTATTTTTATTACAAAAAAATGGAGAACTTAGGAGTTCTTAACAAGACATACTACATGGTAATAAGTTAATAACTATGACAGTGATCCCCTGATGTTTTTCTTTATGTGGTGAGGTCTATTATATTTAATATCGTTCTCTAAGAAAACACTGGTTGAAAAGTTCATTGATTACTTATCTTATCAAACTAGATAGAAAATTAGTGTGACATTTCCTAACGATGCCGATGGTGTGGTATAGTAAAATAGGATATGTAGACATACTCGTAAATTCTCCTGGATTTTGTGTTTTCAGTTAAAACTGTTCCTGAGACAAGTGGAAAGTCGGGAGATGGGTTTCTCTGCCGGAGGTCTATTCACATTGTCCACTCCGCTGATTACTTCGGTAAGTTTACATAATTTACGTTTGTTTCCATAGAAAACTATGTATCTTCAAAAATAAATAAATTAATCAGTAGTCACTAGTCTTATTGATTATAATCTGTTTCAAGACAGTTATAATAATAGAAAATCAATTTATTCTTTAGCTGATCTATTAAAACTTAGTTGAATGGTCGAAATTTCAAAGATAGGCAACGACTTTCTAGATCATTTCATCCTTATCTACTAAAGTTATCATTTTTGTGTTAATCACTTTCGTGATATCACAACTACTCAAACTAGCTTTACTAAATCTACGCTGAAACGGGGACTTGAACCACCGACCTCCAGGTTACAAGTCCGCTGCCTTATCGATCAAGCTACTGAGGTCAGTATCTCGGTATTTTGGCTAAGATCGTGTAGTATCTGTTCATCCTTATCTATTGTCAATGGTATTCGTTTCAGGCCTTAGCAGCTGGAGTAACATACTTGGTGGTCCTTATTCAATTCCACAATGATTTAGTCAATCAGAAGAAGTAGAGGCACCATTGGGACCTGAATTGAACCCTCTTTTGTGGGTGATATTAAAATAATAACAAATTTATGGAAATATTGTGTTTCAAAAACTTTTCTTATACCCTATCCAAACTAAAACTACCTAAAAATCAGAGGAGAACAATATTTGCTACTCATTACTTCTCCTACTTATTGGAGCACATGCACTAATATTGTGCAAATATTTTCTTTTAAAAACAAATTTCACGCCTTACGTTATCACTCCTGTAATGTCTAAACACATCATTAGTAAGTATTTTTCTTTTCAAGTTCTCAAATTAAATTTTCACTAACAAAGGAATACCAAGAAGTTCAATTTTAATGAGACTACCGCGATAAAGGTCGAATAAACCCTGAACATCTGTCTACCAAGTTATTAAAAACTTTGTTTTCTCATTCATTAATAGTTAGTTATTTTTGAGGAGAGCAAACTTTACTAGTGAAAAAAATCATTTTTCTAAATAAAGCGAAAGAAACGTAATCGTCAGCATGATACCACCTCAAACACCTGTTCATAGCTACGAAAAGTTAAACTACAAACTGCTCACCAAGAACATGCTATACTTTAGTCAGCTCTTGGGAACGTTCATTGTCAACATCGAAACTTTGAGAATCATCAAAAGTCAACTGATCTACAACTGCTTTACACTCTGCATCACCATGTATCATATCTATCTGACGCCAGACCTGTTTGTCAACATGCACATCAAGCTAGGAGAGTTTAATAGCAACCAAAACATGTTTCACAGTATTTTAGCAAATAGTTTTGCTATTATTGTTGATGTTACGGCCATGTTGTCCAAGATAACTGTGTACCGCATGAAGATTTACCTGAGCAATTTCTATGACTACCTGTACCTCAGTGATATGTATATCAACTTTAACAAGGTAGTGGCTAAAGTTAATAAAATAGATAATAGGAAGCAGAATCATGAAGTCTCAGAGGAGCAGGTAAGATACAACTATTTAAAGTTTACTTTGATAGTTCTTTCAAATCGCAATTTCGATACAATCTACCACTTACATAATATACTTCCCAATATAATGTCATAATATTAAGTACTAGAGTACCCTAAAATTATGATATCACATTAGGTAGGTTATATGTAATATGTTTATGAGGGAAAGGTAAAATCATATTTTGAGTATTTCTTAGATCGATCTAGTACACCTAGAAAAGTAAGTTTGATCTTAACATTTAGTTTCTTCTAAGAATAATTAATAGTAGTAGGTATGCAAAGGAGACAATTATACATCACATAGTCTAAGAAAAATAATATGAAATTTAGACTGTAGGTGCTCTCTATTCATAAAATATCACACTATTAAATTTGTCTTGAATGAGTATTTGCATTTTCCAGATAATTAAGTGTTTTATCTTAATCAAACAGAATAGATGGTGTTATCCGCAAAGTACAAATCTAATAATGCATTTCGAAAACCAGAAGAGGATTGATAATAATGAAGAAGGTACTGTCGACGATATTCAAACAAATAAATCCAACGAAAAACAGGATACCGAAGTCATGTGTTTCTTTAAATCGCATCACACCAAAGTCTCCAACATTTCCATTTTGATTCTCATCTGTCTAATACTGCCAGCAAATATCATGAGATTGTCTGAGCTGATTCTTAATGCCAAAGTTAGCAAGGAAGAAGTCTGCTATGCCATAGTTCTGTACTGGGGAAACTTTTTTGTTGCGACTCTTGAACTCCAGTTTGTGATGATCTGCTATTCAATCTATTTGAGATTTTTCGAGATAAATATTATTCTTGAAAATATCTACGACAACTACCAAAAGCCTTTGATGAAGTTTTTGGCTGGAGGGAACTTTAAATTCTATATCACGGATGACATAGTGATCGATAATTTAGGTAAGTCAGCTAATATATTATTTACTTTTTCTTTTATTCAAAAATTCATTACACTTATATTTAGTAGACCCAAAAAATGTTACAAATATAAAGATATCCATTTATCCAACTATAAAGAAAACCAAAATAATGAAATCGAAGTTGATTGATGAATTTTGGTCATAGAAATGAACATTGTAATTTGATCTAAAATAAATATCTAAAAGTATACTAAACAAAGTTTGCTTTTAACTGGATTAATCACAAAAGAAGATTGATAGATAAATATAGATCATATTTAATATAATATTATTCTTTTAACAGATACCACCGACTACAAAATCATTGAAGACACTCCTCTTGAAAACATCAATTTTGAGTATATCCGCATCTCTCACCTGTTTCTCTGCGAAGCTTATGGCGTTCTCAACAACATCTTCAAATTCCAAATCATCTTCTCCCTAAGCTGTTGCTTTGCCACCTCCTTGTTGGATTTATACTTCGAGTTTTTCAGCAATGCCATTGTACCTAGGACGCACTTGAACCCCAAAGTTTACTGCTGGGTCATCCAATACTTTGTCCGGTTCGCATCCATTGTCATTGTGGCTCACAAAACTGCCATTGAGGTAATATCTACTTTACTTCACAAAACAAGAGTGATATGGCACTGCGGTGATCTCATACAGGGTGTCCATAAAGTCTGGACCCACCCCCCCTATCTCGGGAACCACTTAAAATATCGAAAAACTCCAAGACACTTATTTCTTCGATTGTAGGAGGATTTATTTTAAGCTAAAAATTTTTTGCCTACAGTCAGGCTGGGCATGGACCAACTTTAAAATCCTAAATAGAATGGTATGTCTTGTGGAATATTGTTTTAAAGGTCTTATTAAGAGAAGTTCATAACAAATTTCAGTGAGTTACGACTTACCGTTCTTGAGATACAGGGTCGGACGTCCTGGCTAATATCCCTATGTTCTGACCTACAGGGTGGACCAAAAAAACGTTTACACCCGTTAATGGTAGATTACTGACGACATTTCCGGGCCGGATCTGCAATCCGTTTTTTCGGATTCGCCTTTATAACTGCACAAAGTGATTTTTTGCAACTTTCTGAAAAAGTCCGACTTTGGCTTATTCTTCAGGTCAGAACTTTTTTCCTATTTAAGATGAGTTGATTCTGAACATTTCTGCAGAAAGCCAACAAAATTTCGATGTTTCTAGCTACACTACTTTGTTTTTTACGATTTGGTTTGGTATCTTTTTTGACACCTGAATAGAAAAAAAATTCTCATGTAAGTTTTTTACACTTTGAAACACTCAAGATTTTCCCGAGCAAATTTTGGCACAGACATGGGCAAGTTTGATAAAAGTTGGCGGCCACCCCAAGGATGCTAAAAAATAATTTTACGATTTTTTATCACGTGATCTTCTGGGAAAACGAACCAGGTAAGTCTCAAAAAATGATGTTCAAAATCTTAAAAGTGTTGACCGTGTAGGGTCGTCTTGTACTCAAAGAGTAATTAGCTATTTATGTCTGATAATTATTTTCCTTGGAATTAATTAAAGGCCAGTCAAATAAATGATTGTTTGTTTCTCGATGATAGTTTTCAAGCATATTTTTCTGCATTCTATGAAATATTATTTTTAAACTTCTTGAGTTTTTTTAGTACAACTTACATAATAATTATTATTCGGATGCTGAAATGGCAGATATGCATTTAGCATATTATGGAGCTGCCAACAGGAACATTTGGGATCACGTGAAAAACATAGTTTACGAAATACCAGTGGAGACGCAAGAGTAGCAGAATCTGGTAGCAAGAATCCTGTTGGCATTTGATGACCTGACAGAAAAACCTGAAATCTTCCGCAACATTAGACGGAACATGATTTGCTGTCTCTGGCGTTGGGACCCGGGTGGGATCTTCCGCATGGCAAGTGACTTGCTTACCACTGAGCTAATCGTGCGCTTCTAATCGTTTCTCATTGAACATACTCAGACAAAATGTTTATTTTTAATACCTTTTTGATTATACCCAAATAATATAAAACATAATAAAATTTTATTCATTTTACAAAATATTATCTTGTTTTTTTTTCAGGATTTCTATTAGAAGTTGGCAGTCGGTAAATATTTGTTATTTAATTAGTATTGTTTATGATAGAAGAACCTACCTACATATTTACCTAGCATTATTTTATGAACTCTACTTTCGTTAGGAAAATTCACCAGTTTATTTTCTCTCTTAGGGAAGCATAAGAAAAACCATCCATTATCAAGGCAGTCTCTCAGGGTCTTACATGAATAATAATTATGTGAATTGTGATACCAATAGTATCTGATATAACTCAATTTACATATGGTATTACCTCCAAAAAAACCATAAGTTGTTGGTGTTACAACAAGTCAGATACAGGTATGAATAAAATATTCCATCAGATTTTTTTGGATAATTAAAAAAATATTGATTGCCGAGAATTGAACATCGGTCATGCGACTAATACTCTTAGCACTAGCACATCTAGCTAACACCACTGACAATCTGAGAAGCACGAAAACTATCATTTGAATTTTCCTAAACTGGCTGATGAAGACATGTAAGACCGCGGTATTCAAAAACAGCAATGTAAACAAATTTTGTAAACAATACAAGACGCCCTTACACAGTCTACAGCTAGAAAACTCTTAGGAATTTTGAAGAGTTTTTGGCAAACATCTAATAATTTTTCCCAGAAGATCACGTGATAAAAAATCGTAAAATTATTTTTTAGCATCCTCGGGGCGGCCGCCAACTTTTATCAAACTTGCCCATGTCTGTGCCAAAATTTGTTCGGACAAATGTCGAGTGTTTTATTTAGTAAAAAAGTTTTTTCGTGTGTTTTTTTTCTGTTCAGGTGTGAAAAAATATGACAAACCAAACCGTAAAAAACAAAATAGTGTAGCTTAAAACATCGAAATTTTGTTGGCTTTCTGCAGAACTGTTCAGAATCAACTCATCTTAAACAGAAACAAAGCACTGACCCGAAGAATAAGCCAAAGTCGGACTTTTTTGGAAAGTTACAAAAAATCACTTTGTGCAGTTACGAAGGCGAATCCGAAAAAACGGATTCCAGATCCGGCCTGGAAATGTCGTCAGTAATCTACCATTAACGGGTGTAAACGTTTTTTTGGTCCACCCTGTATAACTCGTTAACCGTAAATTATAGAGAATTTTTTTTTGTTAATAATAACTCCTTATGGCAAGACCTTTCGAACAGGTTAAAGTTTGATTTGTTTTTTCGTTAAAATTTTTCCGACTGTTCGTCCGGCTGGCTGACCAAACCGACCAGAAACTAACATCAACAGAGTATGTCGAGTTATAACATGTTCGAAAGGTCTTGCCATAAGGAGTTATTATTAACAAGAAAAAAATTCTCCATAATTTACGGTTAACGAGTTATAGGTCAGAACATAGGGATATTAGCCAGGACGTCCGACCCTGTATCTCGAGAACAGTAAGTTGTAACTCACTAAAATTTGTTGTAATGAACTTCTCTCAATAAGACCTTTAAAACAATATGCCACAAGTCATACCATTCTAATTAAGATTTTAAAGTTGGTCCATGCCCATTGCCCAGCCTGACTGTGTCCGTGTAGGCAATTTTTTTTTAGCTTATAATAAATCCCCTCACAATCAAAGAAATAGGTGTCTTGGAGTTTTTCGATACTTTAAGTGGTTCCCGAGATAGGGGGGGTGGGTCCAGACTTTATGGACACCCTGTATACAAATATGAAAAAGAATATAATAAAAATGAGATCGGAAATATTTTATCTTATATAAACTCGTAATGGTTTTGTATCCTAACGACTGCTTCATGTTAATTTACAAGAGAAATAGTTTTGAATCAATAATGATGTCAAGATTAATAATTGTCAACCCATTGTAAAAATGTATCACTACAAATGAATTTATACTATACTATACTATGATTTCAGGATTGATAATTTCATTGATCTTTTATCATGGTTCTTTTTTGCATTTATCATCGTGTGTAATTTCACTATTTCAATGTACGATATTATTTTACGAGTATAAGTAGCTTGATCAATTGTTTCAAGGACATTAATTCAACTCTTTGTATTCACTCTTGCCTTTCAATTTATTCATTTTCAGTCTAAGAGAACTAAAACAGTAGTGACATCATTGAACAATCAAAATCTCAAGATCGAGACCCAGGAAGAGGTTTGTATGAAAATCAAACTTTGATTTACCATTAATTTGATCTACAAGTGTTACTTATGCAGTTTTACTTATTTTATTTTAATAGAATGTCCGTCATTCTTAATACAACGACTGACATAAATATAGATTATTTTTCTTCTTATTATTATAAAAAAGTTGATTTAATGAATATTCCTGATGACCCTGATGTAGGTCATATCCATCAAAAATATTTTATTTATTTATTTATTTAGAAACTCTTTATTAGTAGGAAGAATATATATACAGACAAATAATGGTAAATATAAAAATAAACAATATTAATAATATAAACAACCATCATATCTCTGAAACTTATCTGTTTTTTTTTCATCAGTATTTAGTTTTCTTTTTTAATCATGCTATTTTCTCCAAAGGGATGTATGAAATATACAAACAGTTTTCAAAAATCTTAGAATACTTTTTCATACTTTCAAGATTTTTTTTTTTAATTGCACCTTTCTTTTTATTACAGTTAAGATTGTTTCGAAGGCAGGTGGAAAGCCGGGATATGGGCTTCTCTGCTGGAGGTCTTTTTACATTGTCCACTCCGCTGATCACTTCGGTAAGTTAGTATTTTTTCAATGATACAGTTATTCTAGGATGTCTGGGGAGCTACAAAAAAATTACAACAATACAAAACAAAAACGATATGAATGGCATTGTATAAAAATCATTACTTTCGAATATACATGTGTAAATGTACATATAGGAAGTTTTGTGTTCATTTCTGTAGTTTTGATTTATTGACTAACGTTGAAATACCTGTGTTACTCATTGATGCATTTTTTGTCTTCAACAGGCCTTGGCTGCTGGAGTGACCTATCTGGTGGTGCTCATAGATTTCCACAATGAACCATACATTGCCCACTAAAAGAAGTTAAGTAAAACATATTTCAATTTCATCTTATAAGAAGAATAATTCTGTAGACAAAAATGATTCACCCTCTATTCTGTAGACAAAAATGATTTACCCTGAAAAAATGGTTATCAAAATAAAATACATGAGAAGAACATTCATTTGATCTTTTTGAGATGTGAGGTGGTCATATTTAGCCTTTCCTTTCCAGAATGTTCTATCATAAAGATACAAATTTAATGTAAATTGGTAGGTATTTCCAGTTTCTTACCAATACAGATATGATAGATAAGTATAAAAAAATATATTTGAAAATAAGTATAAATATAAAAATTGGTAGAAACCTACTGAAGAAATTGAATGCTTCATTCAGGTGGTCAAAAAAAACCAACCATAAAGTGTAGAACTTACAACGCACATTGCATATACATCTAAAACATTTAACAATTTTAGGGGCAACTTGATAATTCAAAGAAATATTTAACTGTACCGGACGTACCTGACTTCAGTGCTGGGCTTTACCGAACGTGATACACTCTTGGCAGGATTTTAGCAACTTATACAAGCTCACTAAAACAAATAGGTCCACAAGATCAACCATTACATATAGGGTCATAAGACTCATATAAGGCTTTTTGAAATTTGTCAGGCTAGACAAAAGCCTCTATTTTTTCCTGCTTATAATAGGTAAACCATATTTATAATGGAATCATCAATCCACAAAAGTTTCAGTTAAAAAGCTATCACCTCACGAAGAAAGACCCTGTTTCCTTTTTAATTTGGGAGTATCGGGGCACTTTAAGCCTCGACCGTCTACAGCTACACGGTAGACAAGAGTACTTATGTCTCGATTGTTTTTGGATCGTCAGAAGCTTTTTTTTTTTAAAAAAAAGGTAAGTGTGCCCCGGAACCGCTTTCGCTTTACTTTAGGCACTTTACCTTTACACTCATGCCATTCCGGAAACGGAAAATTTCGGTCAGAAATTTCCGCTCCGGCCGGAATTTGAACCCGGAACCTCCGGGTCAGTAACCAATGCTCTTAACCACTGAGCCACGGAGATTGTCAGAAGCTACTTCACTACAAGTAGTGGAGTGACGCCTTCCCAGCTGGGAGGGTCCACAAGGGTGGATGGATCCCAAACGGGAGAATAACTTGTCATGTCCGGGGTGAGTTTCGAATCCGCGACCTCTGGACTCACAGAGTGACGCCTTTACTACTGAGCTACCGGGACAGACTTGTAAAGTTCTTCGCCTCATAGGCTGAACTTTTCAAGCAGGCCGCCATGTTTGATAGCAGGAATGTCGCTGAAAAGGATCTCGGATCACTGCGTCGTCACCCAAAGACAGCGCCGACCTTAGCATGTTCCTGAATATCACATAGGATGGCTTCGCTGTAACAAAAACAACAACATTATATTAATAATAATAACACTTTTTAGAGAAAAGTAACCACCAGGCGAGGTTAATGCTTAAAACATTGCTTTCTACCACCTAACCTTCAGAGTCTTATTATTATGTGGTCACAAACTCAAATTAATGAGGGAAAATTGATGCACTGGTTAGGATTCGAACCTACGGATTCCTACGCTATCTGGATTACCTGACTAGGTAAGGTAAAGAAGGTAAGGTAACCACTAAGCGAGGTAAATGCTTAACGCATATTCTACCACCTAACCCTCAGAGTCTTATTATTATATTTAGAAGAACCGACCGATAATCTGGATTACCAGACTATCGCGTTAACCACAGTTGTTGCTGTTGTAGCCAGCTTGGCTACAGCTGGAGGGGTGAGTGATGGTCTCCAGCCAACTTTATTTCAAAGTTGGCTCGTCCTGAACCACATATTTCTATGTGCGATCAACCATCACGAGGACTTGGACTTTTCTGTACAAGCCATTAAACCCTTAGGAAACTGCAAGCTAGCCTGGCTTGTAAGGGTTGGCTAGTCTGTTCTCTGTTTATAGTCCTCTAGCGAGACACTGGTCTTCTCCCTGTTTAACGTCCCCCAGCCAGACAGCGTTAACCACAGTATACAAGAACAACAACAGAAAAAACACCACCACCAACGACTCATAGAAACACACATCCACTTTTTATCGAGGTTTCATCGATGCACCTAATGATGTGTACGGCAATCATGTAGCGATTTTGTTCTTACATAATTTCATCATGATCGAACTAACCCTTTGAATAGTAAAGATGAAATGATCGTTTCTGTCTGAACTCAATGATTTCTTTCATATTTCTTTTGGTGTTTAATTTTCCTGAAAGTATAATGTATGACCCTCCCCTGACTTAACCTTTAGAGCTCAAAATTCGGCGTTTATTGCTTCTGAAGGTACATAATCTGTTCATAAATATATCATATAGCTTTTCTCACTAAACTTTTGAAACCCCGAGACACCTCAACGGACTAAAAATCTCTAATGATATATCATTTCCAGTATTGATGTGTTGCGTGCCCTGCCATTATTGATTTCCGATATACCATTACGCCCGTCCACTGGCTATTCATTAGACCAGGGCCGCAATTTAAATATTTATAAAAAATGAATCGAGCTCGGACTTATAATATTCGTAATGAATAGAATTTTCAAGACGGAATAATATCGCTCTCTTTACGAATGATTTACGCTAATTGTGCGTAACCAATCGATTTTGTGTCGAATTCCAGAAAACTGAAGAAATTTATCTTCCAAGTAGAAGTAGATATACTTAATAGATATGCTGTTCGTGTCTTTCAGGTACTTTATTGATCATTTTGCAAGCATGTGACTGTGCGAGGAAAGGGACTAGACTGTGAGAATAAAGGGACTCTTTAGGATAAACAGAGTATTAGCCAAAATAAAAATGGCATCTTAGAAGCTAAATAAAAATGGCTTAGGATGGTTCCTCTGCATACATAAAAAATATGAAAAACAACATGAATGATTTATTGTTATTATTGTATCGTATGGGTTTGACAAAACTCGGTACAATTATTTAATTAGTTTTGTTGGGGAAGACCCATTATACATTGTGATAAGATAAAGTTGAGTGTCTTCATTTTTGCAAGATGTTCTACTGTGAGGCTATTGACCAGACTCATCACGTCACAAACGGACAGATATTAGCAAAATTGTTGATTTACACAAAGACAACAATTTTTTATTTAAATGTAACACCACTCAGACAATGATATAGAATCGCTTCATTCGTTCGAAAAAAAATACAAGATTGCTGCCAAACAAAGAAAGTTATCATTTATCATATTTGTGTTAATCACTATCGTGATATCATAACTACTCAAACTCGCTTTATAAATCTACACTGAAACCGGGACTTGAACCACCGACCTTCAGGTTATCTGCTGTCTTATCGATCAAGCTTCTGGAGTCGGTTAGCTGTCAAACAAAGAAACATGAAGCCGGGCTGGAAATGTGATTGATTAAAGCAGATGAAAGCTATATGCATTAATAATCTCTTCCACATGCCATAAAAAATTCCAATATTGCCATTGCCCATATATCTTAATTTCCTTTGTTTTGAGCCGATTGGAATGTCTGAACCCATTACCAATTAATAACACAACTTTACTGATCCCAGGACTTCAAGCAAAGCTTCGGTCAAGTTGGACTGACACTTTTGATGTTCTCTCGGCCATCAGCAGGATTTATCTATTATTCTTACTTATCAAGAGTGATATCACTTGTCAAAGAATTTATATATATTAATTTAATACATAAAATTTACAAGATGTAAAAAATTTCCTCCATGCTAGAGGGTATTATTCTTACTTGAAATTTGGATCGACCGAACTTAAATCAGTTTGGCTTAACCAAGCTTGTATAAGTTTGAATAGACCCACAATACCAACATGCTTCAGACCTCTGAAACATACTATGTAGTACATAATTATACTACCCCGAAATGGACTGGTGTAGAAATAAGTGGTTAGAGTACAGAAAACAATCTCTAGGTATTGAAAAATACCTTGGCGAACATACCGACCTCAGTAGCTGGATAGATAAAGCGGCGGACTCGTAACCTGGAGGTCGGTGGTTCGAGTTCCAGGTTCAGCAAAGATTTAGTAAAGCGAGTTTGACTAGTTGTGACATCACATCGTGATTAACAAAAATATGATAGGTATAACAAACAGGCGCGGCCGGTGGGAAAATGTTTTGGGGGTGCTGCCACATAAACCGTACTGAAATGGGGTTTATAAAGTCGTCGCTCTTTCAGTATCTAAAGAGTTTGAGTTTACATTAAACAGATTCATAAATCTCTGAGTAGCGCTAATCGACTGTAATAGAAACTCGTGTGATGTTCTCACACCGACATCAGTAGTTTGATCGATAAGGCGGTGGACTTGTAATCGGAAGTCATTGGTTCGAGTCCCAAATTGAGCGAATTTTTTTTTATTTTTTTGCTTGATTTACAAAGTTGACTTTTTTCCTATAAAATTAAAATGGAGGGAAGGTCGCAATTGCTTGTTTGTTGTTTGACCTTTTTATTTTTTCACTTTGCCTTTTCCAAAGCCTACTTTTCAGGGGTCAGCATTGTTTAACCTTTCCCTTCTGGCACTCCTAATTCAAGTCCATTTTAATTAACCTAATATATAATAACACATTTTAACCCAAGCTTCAATTTTATCATTTCTAGTAAGTCTTAAATGAATTAAAACGCTTTTTTGTGTTCCGTGTCTTCTTCTGGTTCTTTTTATATTTTTCTGTGTTCCGTGTCTTCTTCTGGTTCTTTTTATATTTTTGTTTCCGTGTCTCTCTGGTTCTTTTTTTTTGTGTTCCGTGTCTTCTTCTGGTTCTTTTTTATGTTTTTTTGTGTTCCGTGTCTTCTCTGGTTCTTTTCGTATTTTTTTGTGTTCCGTGTCTTCTTCTGGTTCCTTTTATATTTTTTGTGTTCCGTGTCTTCTTCAGGTTCTTTTATATTTTTTTGTGTTCCGTGTCTTCTTCTGGTTCTTTTTATATTTTTTTGTGTTCCGTGTCTTCTTCTGGTTCTTTTTTATATTTTTTTTTGTTCCCGGTTTGTTCCTCTTCTTCTGGTTCTTTTTATATTTTTTGTGTTCCGTGTCTTCTTCTGGTTCTTTTTATATTTTTTTGTGTTCCGTGTCTTCTTCTGGTTCTTTTTATATTTTTGTGTTCGTGTTCCTTCTTCTGGTTCTTTTTATATTTTTTTGTTTTCCGTGTCTTCTTTAGGTTCTTTTTATATTTTTTGTGTTCCGTGTCTTCTTCTGGTTCTTTTTATATTTTTTCGTGTTCCGTGTCTTCTTCTGGTTATTTTTATATTTTATGTCTTCTTTTTGTTCGTTTTATTATTTCTATTTTAGTGGGGGGTAAGTTGGTGATCCCCCCCTCGGCCTCCTCATCACCCCTTATAGCCGAACCCTATCCTCCTTTTGATTTCTTTTTGTCTCCTTTTTCTTATATATTATGTGTCTTCTTGATTATTTCATGTCTTCTGGTTATTTTCATATTGTCCTTGTCTTCTTTCTTTGTTTTGTGTGTTGTGTACTTCTTATTTTTTCTTTGAATTTTGTTCATTATTGTTTTTTTTGTGGTGGGGGGGTAAGTTGGTAGTCCCCCCTCGGCCTCCTCATCACCCCTTATAGCCGAACCCTGTCCTCCTCAAGATTTTGATCAATTGTATGCTTCAAGTAATCCATAGACAACAGAAACAATAACGCAGGAACAAAATAACAGTAAAACTAATAAAATAAAACACAGAACTTGGACAACAGAATATAAACTGGAAGCAGGAACAAAGAAACGAACAACGAACAAATTTGGACAGAAATTTTGACACGACAGGTAATTTTGATGTGAATTGAATATGTATTTTAGTGTGAAGAACAATGTTTGTAATTATGAACTGATTTTTGTTTAAAAGTGAATGCGTTGTAGAGATGGAAATGTTGAAGTGGCTAAAAATTTATAGTTCAAAATTATAATGAAACCGGACACGATTTCAAACAACATTTTAGCTAGTAAACAAATAAATAAAGCTTTTAAGCCCAGATTATTTATTTATTTTATCTTATTTGTGTTAATCACTTTTGTGATATCACAATGACTCAAACTTCGCTTTACTAAATTTACGCTGAAACCGGGACTTGAACCACGGACCTCCAGGTTACAAGTCCACCGCCTTATCGATCAAGCTACTGAGGTCGGTCATTTCAGCTAGTACATAAATAAATAAAGCTTTTAAGCCCAGAATAGCTATTAGGTAATCATAGAACAAAGTAAGTACTAATGATTTAGACAATGCAAATGTGGTTGTAGGAATGGCTTTCACTAAACCTAGGTACAAGTACATCCACAAATAAGAAATATTAAAATTGCAAATATTGTAGGTCATTGGTTCCAGTTTGACCCACTTGTGATTACTTCAACTGCTAATCCAATTAAAAGCATGGGTCCCTTGTTTTTGTGCAAATAATATGATAACTTTTTCAACACAATCCGTGTGATGTTCACACCAGTTTATTTTCTACCCGATCTCAGTAGCTGGATCGATAAGGCGGCGGACTTGTAACCTGGAGGTCGGTGGTTAAGACTCGGTTTCAGCGTAGAAACAGTAAAGCGAGTTTGAGTAGTTGTGATACATCACGATCAGGCGCGGCCGGTGGGAAAATGTTTTCGGGGTGCTGCCACATAAACCTTATGCCACAAACCTGAAATGTAATTAGCTCTTTCGGTTTCTAGAGGATTAGCTCTTTGGGTTTCTAGATAGTTTGGGTTTATTTACCATGCCAATCATAATAATTATGCATTGATTATGCTAGAAATGTGTGATAATTTTCCTTGTGTACGAGCTAGGACTTGAGAAAATCCTCTCTTTTTTTTTTTGTCTGGGGGTGCTGCAGTTCCGCAGCTCCTTAGCACCGGCCGCGCCTGATAAAAAATATGATTAACACAAAATAATATGTTTAACACAAAACTATCTTGGCGAATATAATATTCTGCTAATTCATTGCAGCAGAAATGTTTTTGACCAGTACGGTTTCTAACGAATCCAAGACTGGCACCATTCCGCGATACCTTCATGCTCGAGGTAGCTTAACTTCATTGATCCATCGAGTACTGCTGTTATCAAAGCGGAATCTTCGCTGACTACAAAAAAATATTTTCAAGTTTACTATCACAAGAACAGGTTAAATATTAATTATACCTAGTAATCCTAGAAATAGTATTGTTTCTTCAGCATTTCAAAACAGGAGTTGATTCAAAACCAGATGAGAAAGTTCAGAAGTAAAAGATTTTTTTTGAATAAATCACCGAAGATATTTTGGAAGGAGCTCTAGGTGTATAAATACTTGGGATATTTTCTAACGACTCTATATCAATCTGATAGCGGAAAATATTTTAGAAATTATATTACAAAAATATTAAGTGCTATTATGATCAAAGACAGAAGATATCTTCTAGTTGTGTTATCAGTTGGAACAGACGAAACTAGGTTTCGTCTGTTCGACGAAACAAAGAAAAAAACTTGCATAAACTTATACATCGATCCTAGTTTTTTTTTTAACAGACGTTTATATTTGAACATACCTAATTCAAAAAGGGGTTCTTACTGTCCACGCTCTTGAAACATTTACCAGTATTAACCTCACCAAGCCAAGGATGGCCCGAGAATAGACAGCAACACGAGGGTTCGAACCTTGTTGGTTATTCGCCAACCCTCTAATTGAAACGGTTTTAACTTTGCAGGTATTGTCACTGTCAACAAGTAAGAGAACAATCTTTGTGCCTTCAAAGTCTACCCACGTCCAAAGAGAAAACATGGCAGTTTCGTTACAATTTTTCTCAAAAAAAAAAAAACACTTAGTGCGTGAACACTGAACACAACGAAACCCTAGGTTAGCCCTAGCCGCAGTACAACGCAGAATAATCTAACCATGTTATTAAATGTAAGCGGAGCCAACGTCGATGGCATGTTGAATACACCGGTTCCCTTCAGAACACCGAAGTTAAGCGACATCCAGCGAGGTTAAGACTTGGATGGGTGACCATTCAAATTCTAATTCTCGTGACGCTGGCTCTTCCCGGCCCCACTCAGGCTGGGTGAGGTCAATGTGAGTAGCAGGTTTGTGAGTTTCCTGCGAATGGAGGGTAAAACCCCCGTCGTGATATGACCATGGCAGTTGAAAGTGACGTTAAACCCCACTTAAAAAAAAATAAAAAATAAAAATGTAAGCGGCCTCAACGATGCCGAAAATCGTCTATATCTAGGTGTAGGGACTAGGGTTTAGGGTCTAGGGTCCAGGTATAAATTGCCTATATCTAGACGTAGGGACTAGGGTTTAGGGTCTAGGGTCCAGGTATAAATCGCCTATATCTAGATGTAGGGACTAGGGTTTAGGGTCTAGGGTCCAGGTATAAATCGCCTATATCTAGATGTAGGGACTAGGGTTTAGGGCCTAGGGTCCTCGTTGTCGCCGCCTGCTTAAACTCGTGAAACACCTAGGAAAAATATGACCACTTTTTCCTTTCAGAGAGGAATAGTTGTTTTAACTTGTAAGTGGTCACAGCTTTGATCAGTAAATTACGTCACGATCTCGCACCACTGAACTATGTGCCGGCGGCGGCAGGAGCCATTATCGGTAAGGTTCCATTTGTCACGTACTTAACAAATTAATTTATTTCGTGAGATTTATCTGACCGGGTCAAGAGCAGGGTCGTTTGAAAGATGGGGTCTGTGGGGACTGTGGCTGGGTCGACATATTCATGCTGGCTACTTGCTGAGAGTGGACATTTAGTGGGCAAGCTCTTTGCACCAATGACAAGGCTGCATGGAGTGCTGTGGTTGGCCAATACGGCAGTCAAATGAGACTATTACCTACAGGACATGTCGATGTACTCATGCTGGCTACTAGCTTAGAGCTAGCAAGCACTTTCCACCAATGACAGGGCTGCATGGAGTGCTGTGGATGGCCAATAAGGGAGTCCAAAGAGACTATTACCTACAGGGCATGTCGATGTACTCATGCTGGCTACTAGCTTAGAGCTAGCAAGCACTTTCCACCAATGACAGGGCTGCATGGAGTGCTGTGGATGGCCAATAAGGGAGTCCAATGAGACTATTACCTACAGGACATGTCGATGTACTCATGCTGGCTACTAGCTTAGAGCTAGCAAGCACTTTCCACCAATGACAGGGCTGCATGGAGTGCTGTGGATGGCCAATAAGGGAGTCCAATGAGACTATTACCTACAGGGCATGTCGATGTACTCATGCTGGCTACTAGCTTAGAGCTAGCAAGCTCTTTCCATCAATGATAGGGCTGCATGGAGAGCTGTAATTGGTGGGAAGTTTTTTCCCAGTCTAAGCTAGTAGCTAGCATGGGTATTTTGACCAGGTCCTTAGTGCCGTGACGGCTTGGTTTGGATTAAAGAGAGTTATGTTGGATTCAATACATCTAGAAACGCCATTTTTTTAAAGGGGGAAAACTCCACGCTATTCAGTTGTTAACATTAATATTCAGAAATACTGCCCCTCTCAGGAGAGCTAAGGAGCTCGAAACAGTGCTCTCTAAGTATATTCTGACACTCTCAAAAAAGAATGATAGTAAAAGAAGAAGGCTCCAAAGAAGGTTCCTATATGTGACGGTCATATTATTGGATTATTGCTAAAACATTAGGGAGCGCGGTATCATACTACCCCACTCAGTCAAAAAGTAAGAAGACATAGTAAATACATAATAGAAATCTAGAAAATATTCAGGACAGAAAAATAGTTAGTTTTATTAGAAGTCCTTATGTCCCTGAAACTATCCCTGCTTCGTTTTATTTCACAGGAATTAAGAAAGCAGATATTTGTCTTCGTTTCATTAAAACAATATTATTTAAATAAGCTGGTAGCATTGAGATATATGTTGTGATTTATTGAATCCAAATAAAATGTCGCCTCACATTATTTAGTTCCCGAACAAAGATAAGAGCGGATCCTATTATAATTGTTTTCCCATACATTTCAGTGGTTAAGTGATGAAAGGTGTTAGATTAGAAATGTTACAACCGAACACTATGGAATAAATCTGAGGACATCTCTAGTGTAAGATGATGTGTCTCAGGCTCTTCTGGTTTGTGACTTGTGAGAAATAATATTAAATATGTTACACCTAAACAATCTTCTTCTTTTCTGAGTCTTAAATTTTAGATCCGATTTTGGAGCATTGGAAACTAGCAGAAAGTATCTCCATGGTAGATATTATTTCTGCCTCCACTGTTTATTATTTTATTTCACTGGTCCATCATAATTTATGTTTACCGAATCTTTAAAAATAATATCATCATCATATCATCATAGGGTGGCGTCATCGTGAACGATGGTAGCCAGACATGGAGGAATGACTCAGCACTTCTACCACTGTGTTTACAAGGAGGCTAATAATAAAATTGACAAGGGCCCCCAGAACCAAGCCAATGCTGGTCTACTCCCTGTTTATAGTCCCCCAGCCAGACTAATGGTATACCCAACAAAATTACTGTATTTCCTATTTAACTAGTAGATACACACTTTCACTAAATATCATATTATTCTGGTGCAACACACACATCCGCTAATATTCTTATTGAAATGGTGCAATACACACATCCACCAAATTCCTTATTAAACTAGTACAACAGTTCATCAGTTCCGTGTCAATTGTTGATAAGCTGACTCATTATCGACTAGTTGATATTTCAAAACCTGGCCACCTGGCTCATATCTTTCTGAAGAGCGGCTTTTTTCATTTCTTCTAAGAATGGTTTGACAATTTTTACCACCACGCACCGTTTAAAATAGTCTCGGAGTTTCCAAAACCATTACCCACTCGTGCTAATACTCTTATAGTGTAGCTGTCTATTATAATTTATAATACATTTTTAAAACAATATTGCACCTGCACATCAAATAGGTACAACTATGTTGAACTCTCCCTGTGGCAAATCCAAGGTGTCATTTAGTATCTTCTAGAGGTCTTGTACCTTGTCAAACATCAATATTATTTTACATCTACAATTTCTGCCCCCCTCGGTGCCTATTTTGGCTACTTTTTTGTTTTATAATATTTTTATGGCTACCTTGCTACAAGCTCTTTTGGCCATAAATAATGTTTCTTGGAGCGCCACCCTGGGAGGTTCGACCATATTAAATTAGCCTGCTTTGGCTTTAGTGTAGATTTATGTAACACGCGATCTATGAATTTATAAACAAACATTATCAAACAACTATGCAAAGAGTCCACGGATTTCATGTTTACTAGATAAGTTAGATAGTACAGAGGAAGTAGGAGAGTTCAAGACCAGATGCACAACATTGGTTAAATAAATATATCAAAAATGGAAGAAAAAGATGTGTACAATGAGTTTCATGCTACTAAATCTTCGCTTTTCTGAGCTTCTCATATCCTAGGACAGCTATTTCTCCCTAGTTGGTCTCGTCAACTGTGAGCTGTCCAGATTTTAGAAACTAATAGATAATATGCTCATTGTATTTTTTTTTTATTGATTAGTGCACTTTTGCTTGCGTATATCGCATGTTCAACACTCGTACATTAAATCCTCAAGATTCACTGAAACTAAACAATGTAGAACATGCATAATATGTATAGGACATAGTTTGGTGACCCCGTGTTAGTATAAAATTCACCTGTCGTAAACTTGATATGATCACTAGTCTGGCTGGGGGACCATAAACAGGGAGTAGACCAGCATTCTGGCTGGGGGACTTAAACAGGGAGTAGACCAGCATTGGCTTGGTTTTGGGGGCCCTTGTCAATTATTAGCCTCCTTGTAAAGACAGTGGTAGAAGTGCTGAGTCATTCCTTCACTGTCTCGCTACCATCGTTCACAATGACGCGACCCTACTATGATGATGATTACTAGGAGAAGCATTCTCTTTCTGAAGCAACCAAAAGACTACCAGGTGCACTGGTCTAGTATTCCAAGTAGCGTAGGGATCCGTTGGTTCGGATCCCACCCAGTGTATTAATTTTTCCTCATTTATTTGAGTTTGTGACCACATAATAATAAGACTCGGAGGACAGACACCTTACCAAAGTTGCTCAGGAGGTTAGGAAACGTCCAGAAATAAAAGAAAAAAATTAAATCGGAGCAAAATTTTTTTTATTAATTTGTACAAAAACGAACACAATACTTCCGATTTCTAATATTAGAAATTTCTTGGAAGTAAAATTAAATATCTTCATGGATTACTTAAAGAACTTTTTAGTAATGACAAAAATACATATGTATTGTTATTTTAATGAATAATTTTTAATGGTCAACATAACCAGATCATAAATTAATAATTAAAGGCTAAAGAATATTTTTTTTATTCATTTGGTTATTATTGTTACATAGCTATTAGAACTATATTCAGAAAACATCCATTGTGTTTTCAGTTTTGGTCCTCTTTGGATGTGGATGATTCAGGTGTAGTAACCTTCAGGTGTAATAAATAACAAGGAATCATATAATGAGCGTCTTCTGGTGTGGTACTCTTTCTATTTCATTCACAAATGAATAAAATCAACATAATAAAGGAAAGGTACTGAAAATAGAATGTCAAAAAGCAATAAATTTAAATTATACTTTCCATTTATTATGCTTTTGAAGTAAAATTAAAATGATGAACTCTACCTTCCTTGATAAAGGATTTCTATTGTGATTCTTCTACGTTGAAGCAGCGGGGAGACACCCATGTGGTTCTATGCCAAATAATTTCAGCGCCAGTTGTTAAAACACATTCCATCTGTACTGCAACATGATGAGGACATAAGTGCATGTCGCGTTCAGGATCTTGAGCACCATGGTGAGGTCGACATTGATGAAGCGACACAGGCGAATTTTATTGAATTTGTTGTTATTGAGGACCAGGAGATAAGCTTCCACCTCCCTCTGGATGAAGGACTGGACAGTCGCCCCCACCTCACTGGTGCTGAGACGAGTGACAGCGAGGATGTTCTTCGTGTGGTAGATCGACCTCTTGATAACATGTCCACTGTATGCAATGAGGATCAGCTTGAAGATGTGATGGATGGGCCAGATGTTGAACAAATCAAACCAAGTTTCATCCGTGAAGAGGAACTGAAACATAAACGCATAGAAGTCAACAAGCAAGAGAATGCACGTGTTGAAGATATCGAGGAATATCTGGAACTGGAAGAGTCGGTTGCTCTTCATGCAGGCGGTCATGAGCATGTGGTGGATAGCTGTGAGGGTGTGTAGGCGGGTGTGCAGGGTGTAGGCCTTGTGATGCATGTAGGACGCGTGGGCGTGGATGTCTGGGCGCACGACACTGAGTGCGGGGCGGTAGTGAAGTGTCTTGATGAGATCCTGGTTCACGACATGGAACCTGTGCTTCACCATGATGACCAAGGCGTGGAACTGAAGCTCCACGTAGAACGCACACATGTGTGTGAAGTCCTGGATGATGACCACGATTTTGTAAGGATTGTCTGCATGGTACTTGTGCGTCATGATGACACTGGAGCCCAGGATGAGGACAATACTCAGCAGGATGATGAAGATGAAGTACTTGGCCTCTCTGTACTTGAGCCGCCGCAGCTCCTGCCTGCTAATCACTTCGTGGGCGATGAGGGCAGAGTTCACCGCATCAATCTGCCTGATGACTTGATTCAGCTTTGATATCTTGCTCGTGTGAATAATGAGGATGGTGAAAGTCACCATGTTGGAGAAGATGAACATGTAATGAAATCTGTCCAGCTTCCAAATCCAATCCGTCATGAGATCGCGCTCGCCGTCAGGGTTGCGAAGGAACACGATGGGGCGTAGACACAACACAACACAAATCACTTTGTACAGCAAGGTAAATGTTACTCCTAGGATGTTAAAGTTAGCTTTGCCCCGGGCAGTAGCTTGTACTGGCATCACCCCGAAGAATATAGAAAATATGTTGATGTACTTGAAACTAGAAGAGATGCTGTCTGATTTTTTGCCATTGCTGTCATCAATGTTGATGTCTCTTAATTTAGTTATTCCAGTATTGACGGAATCATTGGTGGATAAATTACCATACATGACCAATTAATAGTTTGATGTATCGGAAAAAAATAGTAACTTAAAGTTCACAAATTTATCTTCACAGAACAAATAGAAAAAACTCGAATTTCACAAGTAAAAGTCTGATTTGATACTACACCAATTCCGAAACTTTTTCTTAAAAAGAACTAACTTGATGAGTTTTCTAACATATTATAAAATGATAGAAAACCTCTGACATCAAGTTTCACACAATTTGACGAAACATAAATATTATTCCTACCTGTCACACGGTTGTGCTGTCTAACAATAACACTGGTAAAGCTTTCTATTCCCCACATACTAATAGGGCTTTTCACTTTCTATTTACAAGTTACTGGGTGAGATGCTTTTGGCTTGGGCAAAAGGTGAGATGCTTATTTTATAAATTTATAATTATAGTTTAGTGATGAGATCATAATTGCATGCATAGAACAAAGACCCAGCATACGACAGACAAATAAACTTTTGGAAGTTGAAGGCATGAAGTGTCAGACCTAAAAAGCTGAACAACCAACTGATATAACTACCAATAAGATATAAAAGGGTCATTTTCATTTATCTTGGGCAATTGGATTTTTTCAAGTCATGAACGTTACCTTTTTCCTAAACAATTTTTTAGGCTCAGAAGACTAAGACAAATACCTTTGAGCAAAAGCTTTCATTTAGAATATTTCTAGCAGCTACCTCTTCACACAAAATTACAAAAACTTAACGTACCAGGTAACGTTCATGACCACGGGTAACTTTCATGACGGTAACGTTCATGAGTAACACGCCACTAAAACAATATTTTCTCAATAAAAGAATATTCACTTTACAAAAAAAAAATATTTGATTGGAAAGAGAAATACATTATATATTAAAGAATCATTACAATTTATTTAAAAAACCGCGTAACGTTCTTGTCAAAAAAAATTAGACCCACCATTGTCCCTCACTGTACTGCATCCAACATCCAACTGACAGGAAATTTCAAAACAAAAACAATGTCATCTGTAAGAAGCAAAATGGCGGCAGCTGCTAGCTTCTCATTCTAAGGGTTTTGACATTTTCATGTCTTTGCTCTGGCACATAACCAAAATTATGTGACGAAATTATGTAACGAAATTATGTAACGATATTATGTAACGATATTATGTAACGATATTATGTAACGAAATATTGAATTGTAAAGGGAGAGAAGAGGGAAAGTGTGTGTCATGCGCACAATGGCGAAGTATTGAATTGTAGAGGGAGAGAAGAGAGAAGGTATGTGTCATGCGCACAATACGAAATTTGGTCAGTTGGGTTTTGGACCTTGAATAGTAAAGATGAAAATGTCCCAATGGTTGCAGACTCGTATGCAAGCGTTTTTTTAAACAAAAATTTAACATCGCTTTCAACTGCATGGTCATATCAGTAGTCACCGTGGCAGAGTGAGTTAGCGCGCTAGGCAATGTACGCATGGTGACCTGGGTTCGATTTCCAGCGGGGCAGGAATTTTTTTTTTTACAAAAACGAACACAATACTTCCGATTTCTAATATTAGAAATTTCTCGGAAGTAAAAAAAAAAAACACACACACACAATACACACATGAGCTGCTATAGGGCCGCTTTTTTCAAAATGGTTTACATTTTTTTGGGGGTAACATTCATGACGGAGATTTTTTTTCTTCAGGGACACAACTTTACACGTCTGTAGAATGAGGTGAACATTATTATTTTTATGAAAACTAATGGTCACATCCTAAATAAACTGTATTTTTCTCATTTATATTGGATTTTGGTGAAAATAATGGGGAGAAATGCATTTTTTTCTATCAGACACAGTAAAATCTTAGACTAAGGGACACCTAAAATATCATGAACGTTACTTACATAACTGGCAATTTTGAGTCTCCACATTAGTTTAAAAGACAATTTATTATTGTAATTTATAAAAAAAATTGTT
>CM044958.1:30193803-30260499 GCA_024516035.1 Bactericera cockerelli
GTTTGTAAAGTTTTTTATTTATTTTATTTGACAAATGGTCTTGGCATAAATATAGGTAATTATGAATGACCCGCCAGAAAAAAAAATAAAGAAACGATATGATTTCTCTTTACACTGTAAAGTATAATTTTGTTGTTGTTGACAAATGGTCTTGCCATCAATATAATTAAGAATGACCCGTCCGAAAAAAAATTAAAGAAACAATCAGATTTCTCCTTACACTGTAAATTATTTCTCTTTGCACCGTAAATTGTAAAGTTAGATTTTTCGGAAAGATCGAAATTTCCAAAATATTTGTACATCAAATGCAACTTCTCATCTACATCTAATACAATCCAAATCATGTACATCTAATACAACTTCTCACATTTCTGTTTATATTGATTTGGAAGGTATAATAATAATATGTAATTCCGTGTCCGTGAGATAGGGACAGATACCTAAATCACGGTGGTGAGAGGATTATAATGGACGCCCAGATCCAATGTCTAGGCTCCTTTCATGTCCATTGATTCTAATTAGTTATAACGTCTTGACTTGAGATAGACAGGACGGAGGTTTTACCCTCCATTCGCTGGGAATCGTACCAGCTACCCACATTAACCTCACCCAGCCTGGGTAGGGCCGGAAAGCCAGCCTCACGTGTTTGGGGGGAACAGAATATTTTTTCGAAAAGTCTGCTCCAACCGGGGATCGAACTCGGGATCTCTGGGCTACGGGCAGTAGTCACAACCATTACGCCACGGAGGCTATTTGGAAGGTTCTTCACCCCTAAACCACTCTAGTCTGGCATACAATTTACCTCGGTATATTCACAAAGAGCAAAGTTCCAATTCATGAATGAATGTTTTAATGATTCCGTTGCCATTGTTGCCAAACTGACAACCAGTTTCATTCATTCGATCTGGCGCATGCGCAGGGGGAGAATATAAGAACTTCAAGGATACTGAAGATGTGTTGCACACCTTGTCAATAATCGAAAAAAAAGTAATTAATTTACTTATAATACTTATTTATATTATCATATTTTTGTTTTTCTTGTATGCAGGGCCTCATTTTAAAAAGCACTCATTCTCTCTCTCTCCCTCTCTCTCTCTCTCTCTCTCTCTCTCTCTTTCTCTCTCTCTCTCTCTCTCTCAAAATTTCCAAATCCAACTTTCAATCGTCAAATTTCGTTTAAATAATCATTCAGAGAATGCTTTCTACCATCTGACCTGGTCGTAGGGTTTTCAGTGAAACCCTTACATTTTTTTTTACTTTCTATTACCTATGAGGTATAGAAAGTGTTGTTTTTGGTCGGTTTTTCTTCTTCACAGTATAATAATAAGACTCCGTTGGTTCAAATCCCACCCAGTGCATGAATTTTTCTTCATTAATTTGAGTTTGTGAGAACGTAATAATAAGACTCTGAGGGTTTGGTGGTAGAAAATGTTTGGCCATTAACCTCGCCTGGTGGTTACCTTCCACTAAAGAGTGTCATTATTATTATTAAAGAGAATTATTATTAGCATTTTTTTTAAAAAACTATTTTTACTACTTTTATTACTGTCTCAAACGTATATTCTTCTTCTTTCTGCTCTAAGATATTATTATTGTCTCAGACTGAGTTCTGTGGTCCTTCGTTCTGGGGACCACAAGTGTCCTGACCTGGGGGTCACATGAAATCAGAAGTGCTGGAACTGTCCTCTCTGCTACCTGTGCTCTGCAGCAGTCTGGAGGGTATCTATTACAAACTATCTATTGTAAAACATTTTGCATGTTTAGGTAAACTTATGGTAAACATGACAAAAAGGTATAATGTATGTATATGTGCTATTCTCTCTTGAAATTTATTGTTCGTGATGATCCGGTGATTGTGTGAACTTCATACTTGAAGCACAGGTGTTGTTTATGTTTTGCAAAAAAAAAGAAATAAAATAAAAGTTACATATTTTCTCTGCTAATATTTCCATCTTTTGTTTCCACTTTTGTTTGTGTTCACAGTATGTTAAGTGAAATTTGAATAATTACTTTTTTTAAGTTATCATAATTGTTTAAATTACTTTCGTGATATCACAACTACTCAAACTCGCTTTAATAAATCTACGCTGAAACCGGGACTTGAACAATCCACCACATAATGAAAAGTACATTGGATTGCAGTAACTATTAAATATTAAATGAAGGATGTGTATGAATGTTGGGTGGAAGAGATTGCCACAGGCAATAACCGCGTCCTTTAGGTAGGACATTAACTTCATTCTCTTTTTTTTTTGTTCTTGTATCTTTGCTTAATCTTTTTGTTTTTTTTTTATATAATTTCATTGTATTTCACTGTATATATTTTTGTTCTACCTAATAAAGCTTATACTATAATACTAATGTTAAAAGCAATATAATAAAGTTATTGGAAAAAAAACAACTGACCTCCAGGTCACAAGTCCGCCGCCTTATCACGCTACTAAGGTCGGTTTAAATGATTACTATTTCAGAAAGTTAAAATTTCATGCCTCGTACGAAGTTCGAACCCGCACTCCTCAGTGTGAAGTATCTGCAGATGTCCTCAGTCGGAGCAGATTTATCTACTTGGTACAATTAGGAACAGAAGAGTGGGCGATCCAAGTCACACTCACTAAATTATGCTCGATTCGAACACTCCCCTATTGGCACTCTACTAAATCCCAACTACTTCAAACTGAATTTCTTGTGTAGGCTTCTCGGGTTCGCCCTAATTGTGTTGGACGCTCGGGTTTCTTCTAGTCAACCGGAACTTTGACCACAACTGTTAGGAATCCGACAGACATTCCATGCTTTTCGCATGGTCGAAAGTTTCCGATCAACAATCATTAGCAGGCGGCCACAACGAGGACCCTGGGCCTAGACCCTACATCCTCGACCCCAGACCCTAGTACGAGTACTTACATACAGCTTGATATATGTAGACGAATTTTGGGACTCCGTTGAGGCCGCTTACATTTAATAACATGGTTTAATAAAAAAGATAATTTCGCGTGGTACTGGCTCTAGCCCAGGGTCCAGTGTATAGGCTTCCGTTCTCTCAGTTAGAAATAAAAGTCGTACCCTATTACAGTGAAATCTGGATATAAGAGAAACATCGATTTCAGAGATCAATTTTCAGGGTCCATTTACCTCTCTATAACTTGAAATAGCGTCTATTCTATATGTATACAAGAAGTTTAGATATAAGAGATGGAAATTATGGTTCTTTGAGTTCTCTTATATCCAGATTTGACTGTAATACAAAAGATCTTATAGGGAAAAGTGTATGGAAGTGTATGAAAAGAGAGACCCAGACAGAAGAAGGATATCATTTATGAAAAACTTGATAACATGATTCAGCCAGAAAACACAACTTGAAGAGTTGTGTATATAACAAAAGAAATAGCTATAATACCCCATGCAGTACATAACAAAAAAATAGCTACAATACCCCATGCAGTACATAACAAAATAAATAGCTACAATACCCCATGCAGTACATAACAAAATAAATAGCTACAATACCAAATTCATACATATCAAAATAAATAGCTACAATACCCCATGCAGTATATAACAAAATAAATAGCTACAATACCTCATGCAGTACATAACAAAATAAATAGCTACAATACCCCATGCAGTACATAACAAAATAAATAGCTACAATACCAAATTCATACATATCAAAATAAATAGCTACAATACCTCATGCAGTACATAACAAAATAAATAGCCACAATACCCCATGCAGTACACAACAAAATTAGTAGCTACAATACCCCATGCAGTACATAACAAAATAAATAGCTACAATACACCATGCAGTACATAACAAAATAAATAGTTACAATACCCCATGCAGTACATAATAAAAAAAAATAGCTACAATACCCCATGCAGTACATAACAAAATAAATAGCTACAATACCCCATGCAGTACATAACAAAATAAATAGCTACAATAGGTACACCATGCAGTACATAACAAAATAAATAGTTACAATACCCCATGCAGTACATAAAAAAAAAAATAGCTACAATACCCCATGCAGTACATAACAAAATAAATAGCTACAATACACCATGCAGTACATAACAAAATAAATAGTTACAATACCCCATGCAGTACATAATAAAAAAAAATAGCTACAATACCCCATGCAGTACATAACAAAATAAATAGCTACAATACCAAATTCATACATATCAAAATAAATAGCTACAATACCTCATGCTGTACATAACAAAATAAATAGCCACAATACCCCATGCAGTACACAACAAAATTAGTAGCTACAAGACCCCATGCAGTACATAACAAAATAAATAGCTACAATACCCCATGTAGTACATAACAAAATAAATAGCTACAATACCCCATGCAGTACATAACAAAATAAATAGCTACAATACCCATGCAGTACATAACAAAATAAATAGCTACAATACCCCATGCAGTACATAACAAAATATATAGCTACAATACCCCATGCAGTACATAACAAAATAAATAGCTACAATACCCCATGTAGTACATAACAAAATAAATAGCTACAATACCCCATGCAGTACATAACAAAATAAATAGCTACAATACCCCATGCAGTACATAACAAAATAAATAGCTACAATACCCCATGCAGTACATAACAAAATAAATAGCTACAATACCCCATGCAGTATATAACAAAATAAATAGCTACAATACCCCATGCAGAACATAACAAAATAAATAGCTACAATACCCCATGCAGTACATAACAAAATAAATAGCTACAATACACCATGCAGTACATAACAAATAAAATAGCTACAATACCCTATGCACTACATAACAAAATAAATAGCTACAATACCCCATGCAGTACATAACAAAATAAATAGCTACAATACCCCATGCACTACATAACAAAATAAATAGCTACAGTACCCCGTGCAGTACATTTATAAACTTCAATATGGAAGCATTGGCTTCAGAGTCCAGCGGATACGATGCTATCTGCGAAGCTAAGTGTACCACTGGAGGTCTTATCCTTAATAATAGTCCAGTATTGTGTGTTTGTTTACACTATAATTAAAACTATTTAATATCTACCCTCGGGGGCCCCGGACCGCACCACGATATGTCTAATCAATAAACCATTTCGTGATCTTTATCAATCAATAATCGGTTTATTTACTCGTAAATAGTGACTTTGATGCGGTCTGACAGCACACCGTTCATTTGAAAGTACATGAAGTCAAAACTGGATAGTCGATCGGGATGTATTAAAAACACTTCATTATAGAGAAAATCTCCGGTCCTTGCGTCACCTGTTTACGTGTGGTAGAGATTTAACCATATTAGAAACCTCTGTATAATATCTTAATAGTGGAATCTAATTTTGGGTTCTAATTTCTAATATCCTCCTGAGAGCTGAAGTTCTACTGGTAGAGCATTAAAATTTCCTCAATATAAACCTGAGTGTCTTTAATTTTTTTACTGAACATGTTCAAAATAATGTTCTAGGAGTAGAATGCTCGGTTTATATGCATGGAAAAAATTCTAACCTTCAGGTCTGTATGAAGTAAAACTCAATGTTCTACAATTCGAACGTTCGGTCTATATCCAGTAAAAAGAAAAAAACACTCAGGTCTCAGGAGGATATAGTTCGACTGTAGCTCTAAAATTGCTATTATTATTTAACTTTCTGACCACCATACGTACGTTGGGAAGATTTTTACCAGTTTCACTTAATTTGTTGGCACGCAGTGGCACTGAAAACTTTAATTTAAAATGATTCATAACAGGAAGATCATGAAGATTTGCTGTATAATTCTTGAATAAGAACATTTGCGGAGAAAAATAGTGGAGATGTCAGAATATGTCACATCCTCTATTTTGAATTGGAAGATTTTTAAGAAATGAAACAATATTCTGTCTGTGAACTTCTAAAACAAAGGTAAATAAAATATTGGTACAAAAATCCATTCATCAAAAATTGCATGCATACAATACAAGAGTACTTACAATAAACTGAATATCATATCATACAATCATGTATAAAGACTAATATTGACTATTTCACCGCAAACTGGTAGTCAAGTGGTTAACGAGCTATTCTGGTAATCCAACTAGCGTAGGTATCCATCAGTTCGAATCCCACCCAGTGTTTATGAGTTTATGACCACATAATAATAAGACTCTGGAGGGTTAGGTGGTAGAAAATTAAACTCGCCTGGTGTTATTATTATTATACTAATATACTTCATAAATTCTTCATCAGCACTTCCTGTGTCCTCGGTTCCCTTCCAGGAGGACGGTCCCTGGGAGAATTTTTTAATGTTTAAAAATGAAGCATGAATAATATTTCTAAAAAAAGACTGTGCACAAATTCCTCCGTTCAGTTCTTATAAAACTCCTTCAATATTAGTTAGTTATCATATTTGTGTTAATCACTTTCGTGATATCACAATTACTCAAACTCGCTTTACTAAATATACGCTGAAACCGGGACTTGAACCACCGACCTCCAGGTTACAAGTCCGCTGCCTTATCCATCAAGCCACTGAGGTCGGTAACTCCTTCAATATTGTCCAAATTGAATGATTATCGGGGTCTGAGGGTATGAAATTCAAAATTCATCCTACCTTAATGCCTCTTGAAAAATACAATAGTACTTTATATAGATGAAAATGAGTTTAATATGATTTACGAGTATTATAAAACTGGTTGAAGAGCCCACAAGAAGAGCCCTAATTCTCACACCGACCTCTATTAGATCTTTGTGACCATACTTTTTTTTAAACAAGAATAAAAATATTTATCAGACAATTTTGCAAAGCTTCATCTTAAAACTCGAGGAAGCTCCTCATCAGAATCAATCAAGATAGAATGTAATGTTTTAAGTATTGCGCCGGGTAACTGATGTACTCACTACTAATTCTTCAACATGTAATAGCTGAAATGTAGTGTAATAGCTGAAATATTGGAGTGTACATTACACATGGGAATGTGTTGGTCTGGACTTCCGTGCCCTGGGGACACAGGGAAGTCTATGTGAAAATATGTATATGTATAATGGATAAGTACACATAGATAATAATATTTATATTATAATTATATAAGTACATATTAGGCCGAGGGACTATAAACAGGGAGTAGACCAGCATTGGCTTGGTTCTGGCTAATACTTGTCAACTATTAGCCTCCTTGCTAAGACAGTGGTAGAAGTGCTGAGTCATTCTTCCACTGTCTGGCTACCATCGTTCACGATGACGCCACCCTATGATGATGATGATTATTATTATTATGAACAACTGAAACAACAAAAGGAAGAAAATAATATGATCTATTAGGAAAGGAGTTATCCATGATGTATAACTGAGCAAAAGTTACTCTTGTGCCGATTGTACTGATATGGGATAGTTTAGTCACCAAATATTTCTAGAAACACATGAACACCTTGAATAAAAGGTACAAGCACTGGGGCACGAATAGCTCAGTGGTTAAGCACGAATTGCTTGCCATGCGGAAGGTCCCGGGTTCGAACCCCCGCGCCGACAAAAATTTGTATTCAAAATTTGGTTACAGTTGTTTGTAAGGGATATCTTCCGGTGCGCTCGTGTTGACTCAGCACCTAAATGGGAAGTATTGTGTCACTTCTCGCCCATCAGAGGGGAGGCATACTACGGGATGGGCAGGCTACAACACAGACCACGAGCGTCTACAGTAGCTCCTGTTTCATGGCAACGAAATAAAAAGGCTCATCTTAAAAAAAAAAAAACAAGCATACATCCAGAGTGTGGTTTTGAGGAGAACATTGAAAACCATAATGATAGATTACAAGAGTCAGAATGAAGATATTGATGAGGAGATCTCTCATTTTGGGTTTTAGGCTATAGTGCGCTGTGATTGGTAGAAACTCCGCTTGTGGACTGTTGTTTCATTATTAAAAATAAAAAATAAAAAAAATAATATCACCAGGTTTACCGGTTCATTTATTAAACGAGCAAAGCTCTATTTACATGAATATAACATAGAGTACAATATTGTTCGAAATGGATACACCAGGTATAACATTGTAATTTCTGAATACTTTTTACAAAACATAGAACTACTTCTCAAAAATCAAACTTAGAATCGTTATTTGCAGATCTCAACATTCTGTTGAGAGGTGCACAGTATACATAATTTGTGTCACACAATGTCACGTAGAAAGTGTTGGCTCTCCTCAGTCTCCGGTGGCAATCGAAAGGAATGAGCCTCAACAAACCACTACAATCTACTTCGCCAGAGATGAGCTTTTGGAGAAACCTCAAATCAGCTTGATGACGGCGCTGTTTAAGAGAATCAAGGTCAGCAGAAGAATTCGGATGACGATAGTTGAAGTAGGAAATAAATTTCTTCTGCACCCTCTCCAACAAAAGCTCATGCACATTGTAATATGGCGACCACACAACGCATGCATATTCCAATAGTGAACGAACAAGGGAAATGTAAAGTAGTCTGAAAGAAACGGAAGATAAGCCTAGAGATGATCGAAAGATGTACCCTAGATCCCTAGAAGACGGTGACATCTCATCGAAACGGCGGAAATGTGTGGAATGAATGAAAGCTTCCTATCAAGTTCGATACCCAAATCCTTGATTTGGTCTACGTTATCAAGAGATTTGCGATCTAGATGATAGTCAAAAGAGAAAGGCTGTGCACGTCTAGAAAAGCACATAATGGCACATTTACTATGTGTTAACTGCAGGTTATTTACTGAGAGCCACCGGTGAAATGAATCCAGATCCCTTTGTAGTAACCTGCAATCATCATGGTTAGAAATGGATTTGTAGATCTTGACATCATCCGCAAACATTTGAAGATGAGAATGCTGAATAATGTTGGGAAGATCGTTGAAAAATAGGCTGAAAAGAAGAGCACCAGAATGGCTACCCTGCCCAACTCCTGAAGAGACGCAAATAGAAGAAGACCTATCGTCACCAATCTTAACCACTTGGCTACGATCACTGAATGAATCGGCCAACCAACGAAGAAATGAATCGCCTATACCATATGATTTCAATTTGGCAACAAGAAATCTCGGATTTACCCGATCAAATGCCTTTGCGACATCGGTATAGATAGAATGTACATCCTGACCCGATTCATAGGAATTAAGGATGTCACACTGATAAGAGAGTAAATTTGTGACTGTAGATCTCCCAGTGGTAAAACCATGTTGCTTCTCAGAAATAAAGTGCTTGCATGCGAACGAGAGTCTGGAAGAAATCAATTTGTCAAGCACTTTCGGAATCGAAGACTGAATGCAAACACCACGATAATTAGTAATATTTGACCTGTCACCGGATTTATGGATAGGAAAAATATAACTCAATTTCCATAGAGATGAAAACACTCCAGAAGACAGAGATTTATTGAACAACACAAATAGAAGTGCTGCCAGACACCCAGCACATTTCTGAATGAAGGGAGGAACATTATCAGGACCAGACGAAAACTTTTGAGGAAGAGAAGACTAAGTATAGTGTTTGGCCCTAAGTATAGTGTTTCATTTATGCTGTCAGCGTAAGACAAGTAGTTCATTGTTTTATTTAGGGCCGAATTATATTGGATTACAACAAAAATAAGCTAGATAAGCTAGATCGTCTCTCGTCGGACTATAGTTTCCTGTGATTGGTTGGATCTCTGACTTGAGGGACCGTCTGGTTAATCTGGATTGTTTTTGGTGTAATCCTATTCTATAATTAGGCCCAGTTCGGCGAGTTGAAATGCCTACATACATTTAATACCTGAACATGAGATTCAACACGCATGTCTTTGAATCCAATCGGTTGGCAATCCATGTCCTCTCCATACTCAATGATTCTTAACTTTACTGATCCGTCGTGAAATAAATCTATCATTATTACTATTATCTACTTACACATTGGGTATACCTACTTATCATAAAATATTCAACAAACTCCTACGTTTTGCTTTTGTTACGTCTGTCTAAAACGAACTTTTCCCGTTTAATTACTGACAATGTATTAATGAACTTCTCCTCGCTCAAAAATCTTCACAGAATATTTTAATCTCGAAAGTTTCTAAAAGCAACATGAGCGAAAAAGAAGTATCTTCTTCAGACAATAGATTTTTATCTCGGGAGATTATAATAAAATCGAAAAGGAAAGAATTATAAATGAAAGATTCCCATCTGAGCTGATAATCTGCTATGGGATAAAATTTCACACACATTGTCTTTTCATATTATTTTGTACAGTATTATTATAATTTGACCTCTCTGCACTTCTATACTCTGGTTTACTGGGAGTTGCACGGCGGAGCCAATGTCGGAGATGAAGTATTAAACCACAAGACAAAATTTTCTCTTCAAATTTGAATGATTTTGAGCTTAACTGCCGGTTGCAGCTAGGTCACACAAGATTAACCCATTTCTTCATCTTTACCAAGACCCCTGTGTGTACCTGAGGTGATCCCCTGTCTATTCGTCACATGGGAACTTCACGATTCGGCCCAAATTACCTGAGTAGACCTTTTCCATAGCATGATTCGGCCCAAAAAAAACACAAAAAAAGACAACATGATTCGGCCCATAACCCGATTCGTCCCAAAACACACTATCAAGTTTTGATCCCACACAAAAAATCCCACTTTCATTCTAACAAAAATTCCCACTTTCATTCCACCAAAAAATCCCTATAAAATAGTATGGAAACGTTGCCCTGAAAGAACTGAGAACAATGGCGATGTTCAAGATGTTATTGTTTTGAACCAGTAATAGTCATCTTTGTTATCAGTGTTTATTTGAGTGTTTGACAGTAGGGTTAGGTAAAATACATAGAAGGCCATGCCTCAAGAATATAGTAGGGTTAGGTAAAATACATAGAAGGCCATGCCTCTAGAATATAGTAGGGTTAGGTAAAATACATAGAAGGCCATGCCTCAAGAATATAGTAGGGTTAGGTAAAATACATAAAAGGCCATGCCTCAAGAATATAGTAGGGTTAGGGATAATACATAGAAGGCAATGCCTTAGGTTTAAAGTAGGGTTAGGTAAAATACATAGAAGGCCATGCCTCAAGAATATAGTAGGGTTAGGGTTAATACATATAAGGCAATGCCTCAGGTTTATAGTAGGGTTAGGTAAAATGCATAGAAGGCCATGCCTCAAGAATATAGTTGGGTTAGGTAAAATACATAGAAGGCCATGCCTCAAGAATATAGTAGGGTTAGGTAAAATACATAGTAGGCTATGCCTAATACATAGAATGCCAAAGCCTGATATACATAGAAGGTAATTCCGTAATTTAATGTTGAATAATAAAAAATCCCTCAATATGTACGGTACTTAGAATATTGCACTGGGCCGAATCGTGTTGTTTATTTTTTGGTCAAGATAACGTTTTGGGACGAATCGTTCGGTGACCTTTTTTACCTGAAATCGAAAACCTTTTTCATGAACCTTTTTGGGCCGAATCGTAATGCGCCCCGTCACATCGAGAATGATTTATGTCACCTATTCCTTGACCCTAGACTCTAGGGCCTAGACCATCCTTGACGATCTCTACCAATGATGTGGCTCATTGATGGCATTTCTGAAAAGGGTAAACCTCCTTCACCTTGTTTATAACTTGAGGAACGGCAGGAACGACGATATTAATTGGGTAAAGTGCCTAATGAGCAAAAATCCTCAACTAAACAACAATATCCAACATCACAGGGGTTTAAATTTGAGTAGTCATCTACAAAGTACGAATTTTTGCTTTCAGCGATCTTACGAGAAGTGGTCCATGAAACTTGATTAATTTAAAAGATTCACTTATCTAATCTATTTTAGTCATCGTTGATGGCACGTTAAATATTCCAATTTTGAGCTTTCGTTCTGTCACTAGTGTTAAGTTACATCCAGTGAGGTCCCTGGGATAGGTGACCAAGTGACCATTCAAATTCGAAATCGAACTCGTCAAAAAAAAAACACCCGTCGTGATATGACCATCCAGTTAAAAACGACGTTAAAAAAAGCTGGAAACAACTGTCCAGATATGTTTTGATATGTACATCTAGTACTTCTCACTTCTCACTTTTCTGTTTTTATTGATTCACCCAACTATGCCTTCTGACCAAACTCGCACTATAGAATACTAATGTTTTAATCAATTATAACATTTGTTACAAATCACACTCGCTCCCCGCGGCCAAACTGATGAATCCCCGCTTCGAATCCCCCTCAAAGTCCTTCTCTTTACCTGTTTAGGTATTTCCGGGCGTCCGATCCCAGGGTCCTTGGTTTCAGGATCTTCCTTCTCTTCTTTTGGGAACAGAGGGGCGTTCTGGGACGAAACTTCGGGTCTTCCTCGTAAGTTTCAAAACATAATTATTGGTAAATATACTCGTTCTTTTAATTTATGCCTTCTTTACGTACAGATACTGGATGTGGATAGTAATAGTAAAAATAGTGATCATCGTTATCACTTGTCCGGCTGATCCCAGATAATGTTGAAGAGTACAAAATATTTCGAATACTTGTTCGGAGTTTAGTCAGGGTGTTGATCACAGATGTCGCTGAACAGTTGGAATCGGTTGTGGCGTAACGGTTGTGACTACTGCCCGTAGTCCAAAGATCCCGAGTTCGATTCCCGGTTGGAGCAGACTTTTCGCACAGAAAATTCTGTTCCCTCCGAACAATACATGTGAGGCTGGCAATCTCGGCCCTACCCAGGCTGGGTGAGGTTAATGTGGGTAGCTGGTACAGTTTCCAGCGAATGGAGGGTAAAACCCCCGTCCTGTCAACCTGAAGTCAAGACGTTAAAAACCAAATAGAATCAATGCACATGAAAGGAGGCTGGACATTGGATCTGGGCGTCCATATAATCCTCTAACCACCTTAGGTATCAATACTTATCCCACGGACACGGAATTATTATCATTATAGTTGGAATGAGCGGGTGGATGAAGAATCTCTTCAAGTGCTGAATCGAATCTGACCACCCAATTCTATAATCCATGCAAGAATCTATGAAAGATTCTCATAGATTGTGTGCCTTATGTGACTTTCTTGATTTTTTTGTTGGTTTACCGTCGCTAAATGGAGGTTCCCACACTTAAACCTTTACTTTCTTCCTTAGTTTGGGCAAATGAAGGATTTATTATATAATGCAGAAGACATACATACATACCTATATTGGCGCCCTTATCAGGATTTAACTTAAGGGCATCCAACATTCAGAAGACACAGGTGCACACCTATTTTGGTGCCCTTAACAGAGTTTAAAGGAAGGGCATCCAATCGTAACATGTGTGAGTAGAAGTGCCAACCTGCCAATACTTTGGTAGGTTGGCACTACCAAAGTATTGGCAAGAAGGTGAGGTTGAAAAATTACGAGAAGAAAGGGTAGAGAGAAAGAAGAAGAAACATAGCTACGATACCTTGATGGAATATACAAGCCAACTAGAATGAAAAAAAAAAAAAAAACTGTCATTCTTGGAGCTAATATTCATCCAATACATGAATTACTATCCAATAACAGGAACTAAACCAAAAATCTGGAAAAGAACTGTTTAATCTCGTGACCTGACGTGCTGAAACAATACACTTAAGTAATCAGTAGTTTTTGTATACTTATACTGAGGTAATTGGTATGTTTCATGCTATAATTATCTAACCAATGCTGAGTACAGAAGCCTCAGTCCTCTCATGCAACAGATTTGATGATTTGAATATTCATCCGCAACCCGTCTGGATAATTGAAAATCACTCCACGACTCGTCTTAATCTCTTTTGTGTTCCAGACTTTGTTTTCAATTTCATCCCAGCGCAGGGATTTAGTGGTCTAATCACATAATTCCCTATCATTACGCCTCATTATTCACGCAGGGGCAGAGTCGTAATTAAATTGTCTGGCTTCTGCTTGTACGCTTGCCCTGGCCCTACGTGGCTTCACAGCAAACGTTTATATTACCCAAGTGTCGGATCGGACATTGGCTCAACCGTCCATTAGCTCCGGTACATCCAACTATTAATCGTGTGATAGTTGTTAAAATACCTACATCGGAGAGAATTTTAATTTTTAAATTAGGTTCTACGGGAGATGGTTTCAGGTGCGTGTGTCTGGCGAGAGGATTTCTGGGCACAAGGAACCGAAGTAGTCTGAATGTTCTGCATTTTGTAAGAAAAAAAATCTAGTGTTTTCAGAAAAGAAGTCTCGATTAGGTATATTCTGAATTTTGTAGTTAAACTCTCGATATTCAGTATAGTTCAAACAGAAGTTGCCAGAAATATGTTTTTTTTTTTTTTTTTTTTTTTTTTTTTTAAGATGATAGGTGTTTCACAACTTTTTTTTTCGTAGCCATGAAACAGGAGCTACTGTAGACGCTTGTGGTCTATTTTTAGCTTGGCCATCCCGTAGTATGCCTGTATGCCCCACCTGATGGGCGAGAAGTAACACAAATACTTCCCACTTAGGTGCTGGGCAACACGAGCGCACCGGATGGTATCCCTTACAAACAATTTAAGTACACAATTTTTTGTCGGCATGTGAGATTGAACCCGGGACCTTGCGCATGGCAAGCGAGTGCTTCACCACTGAGCTAATCCCGAGCTCGTTATTTTGCGATTTATTGCCAACGTTGGTTTACCCCTTCAGCTAATATTTTGTAAACAAATCTTTCCCTTTCCAATGTTTGCACTGTTGGAATAATGGGACTAAATAGTCCTAAGCGGGCAGTATAAATAAGGCGATATTTGAACGCACTATAAAGGTTTAGTTGAGATTCTCATTGCTCATGCTGGCAAGTGGCTGCCACTTCAAAATGAGTAGGAAGTTTAAATCATAGCACTCCATGTAGCCCGCTTTGAGCTAGTAGTCAAGATAAGTTATCGTCTATGCACTGGTAGTCAAGTGGTTAACGTCCTAGTCTGGTAATCCAGGTAGCGTAAGGATCCGTTGGTTCGAATCCCACCGAGTGCATGATGAATTTTTCTTCATTAATTTGAGTTTGTGACCACATAATAATAAGACTCTGAGGGTTAGGAGGTAGAAATTGCTTTGAGCATTAACCTCGCCTGGTGGTTACCTTCCACTAAAGAGTGTTATTATTATAGTTATTGAGCATCTCGACTCAGGCATAAGATAGAAACCCACGTGGCTGGGTAAACGCACCTAAACACAGACAAGAGGTTTTGAAATCAATTAAGATGAGTTCATTACCGACCTCACATGATTCTGATGTTTGAAGATCTCTTGTGGGTAATTAACAACAAAGTGGAAAATTCGTTTGATGTGATTGTAAAAAATGAGTTGGTCTGTCAGTGGTTCAGAGTCAGCATCTATTTGAATTTGAACTGCATGTTGTACTGATTGTCGAATCAATCTTAATCTAATCTACACATTTCACTTATCTTCTATCATTAACTACTCGTAAGAACTGATTCTTTTATAAAATAAAGTTATCATTAGGTTCATTAGGTATATCTATGTCGTGAATATTTAAAAAATCATTTATTCGTTTACTTTGCCTTCTACTTAGCAGTTTTCTTTTGCATATAGTGAAACTTTTGGAGTTCATTTAGAGATATTGGAACTATCAAGTACAGAATTTTCTTTTTTCCTTCTGTCATTCCTTTATCTTTTCACAATTAAAATAATGCAGGTTTAAATTTTCATATCAGCCTCTTTAAAAATCAAATAGTTCAATAGTTAACACTCAGGTAGTTATTCAGAATTATTACCTGCTGATAAGAGCAAATGCGCTCGAAACAGCTGTCCATATTGATATTCAAGTGTATCTAGTACAACTTCTTATGTTTATACTGATTAAGAAAGTAAAGTAAGAAAGTGCTATTTACCAATGTACTATGTACTATTTATTAAGAAAGCACTATTTACCTATGTAGAATGTACATGCATATTGATAATTGATACCACCTTTTTGGTCGTAATTGTCTCTCCTTTTATTATTATTTTTTAAGACAATGGAAATTTTTATTTATTCTTTAAAGAACATTTTTCAGTTTTTTTTTTTAAGAACAATTTATAATTTATGTTCTTTATTGGTTAATAAATATTAAGTCCTCCGTTTTCACAGTAGTCTATCCTATTGGTTTAGCCCTAAATGATCTAGTATTCCAGGCGTGCGGCAGAGTGCTTGGCCAAATTTCGGCCTGCGCACATAGTGTTCATTACATTTCCTTCAAAGTTCAAAACTTCCTGTTCAGTTGGTTTTGTGCGAAGCTATCGTGGACACTCCTTTGTTTGAATTAGATCAGATGGCACCAAAAGTATTCTCACCTTTAGGGCGTTAGATGTATATGCTCTCAGATTATGGATGTATACTGAATACTCACATATTATCATAAATAATTTACGAGATGTAGGCACTTTACAAAAAAATATTTACTGGCATATTTTGATTTTTATCTCTGATAAGCGATATTAATTGGCTCTCGCGTTCCAAAACTTTCAGTAAAATGTTTCTCGTAACGGGCGACACACAGGGCTTACTACTGATTTTATAGTCTCCTTAATATTTCTAACACTCTGTTTCTGTTGAAGATTTACAAGTCATAAAAATCAGAAGCCCCACGATTGAGTTTTAATATTTTGATTGCTACAATTAAAATACTTTTGTGTTCAGATAGAAATCATTTGAAATCGGTTTTAATAATGTCATTTGCATATTTATTACTGTTCATTTTCAGGGTGCTATCACTTCTCTCATTAGTTTCACGTGATCTAATGTGGGCATGAAATACTCAAGAATGATATCTGATTATGTAAACAAAGCCTTGCTGCCTGGTTGCCTTGGTTACCCTGTAAGGCACACGAGATGTTGGCTTGATTTTATTTTATTATCTAATTTTTAATTTAATTAGAAGATAATTTTACGACAAAACTGCGCTGTCTACAGGGAACCTATGTCCACAAGTTAATGTTCTGTGTTCAAACATGGATGTTGCATAGATTTGGATCATTGATCAATTGGGCCGATAAGCTTAATCACCAAAAGAGGAATTCTATTTTATGAAATCCACAGATGTTGTAGAAATTTAGATAATTAGATTGGTCCATTTCCGTTTCATACTGATTAGTAGAAAACATTGAGTGGACTGGATGATTTTTTTTAATCTATCCTAAAAAGAACAACAGTACGTAAAAAGGAACATAAAAAAATAAAAACAAGCACATGTAATACTCAATAAACATTATTACTATAAATTTTCCTATATAAATTGATGGTTGAGAATACGAGATGATCCTATACCAGCCTCCGTGGTGTAACGGTTTTGTGACTACTGTACAAGGTCCAGAGATATTGAGTACACAAATTTTGATACCAGCTTTTTCAGGCCAAAAGGCAATAACATAAACTTTTGGCGGCCTTAACAGGGCTGATGTTAGGAAGGGCATCCAGCTCTAAAATGTGGAAGTATATGTATGATGCAGAAGCCTAGAAACAACCAACCTCAACCATAAGGAAGAGCTTTACAATGCCGAGCTCAAGTAGGATTAGAAAAAGAAGAAGAGGCGGGCGCACTACACACAGTTGACAGTAGATAACCACTCGACATACACCACCATACTTGTGGCATAAAACACATTCCTCGCTCGGAAATTAAAATATCTAATTGAGGAATATAAATATTTCGTCTGCAAATCAGGTTATAAATCACCTCTCGTTAAGACACATCACACTTCATATAAAAAATAAAAAGAAATCTTGTGGTTTCGGATCTTGTGGTACATTATCGTAAATCTCATCCGACGATAGAGGTTCATATCTTTGATAATTATCTAAAATATCTCCAGATATACTTTTGCTTATCTGCACAAATTTACGGGCAATTCCTTCGTTTTGCCTTGGGTCTATCGCGTAAATCATGAGAATGGAGGATGGAAGAACTTTATTGAATATAATAAGGTGATGGCCCCATAACTAATTGCCCCTTCATCATGAGATGTTTTGCACTTGAACTTCGTATAGCTTTCTCGGAGAAGGATTAGCTTGGGGAGACCAAGAGGATTCTGTTTTAGACTTAACAGAGAACAAGAGGTTTTTTTTTTGGTATCGGTTGCCGTTCTCCTGCCGATCAAACAGCTAGAACAATAGATTGACAATTGAATTAATAAATAAATAGACGAAAAGGTTTTTTTTTATTTTTAAAGTTTTTTTTAGATGTATACAGAGGAGTTTCAACTCCATAGACTTGGAATAAAATATTCAAAGAGCACATTCGTTCATTTATACTCTTCACTCTTCAGAAATTTGGCGTTTAAATTATTACTTCCGAGAAATTTCTAATATTAGAAATCGGAAGTATTGTGTTCGTTTTTCTAAAAAAAAATATTTTTTTGCTCCGATTTCAATTTTTTTCATATTTCTGGACGTTTCATAACCTACTGAGTAAATTTGGTTTTGTGTCCGTCTGTCGGTCTGTCGATCCGTCGGTCTGTTAAAACGATTCCTTGTAACGCGCAAATCTCGGAAACTACTCGACCGATTTTAATGAAATTTTGCACATATCTAGGAGATATTCTGTAGATGGTCCCATTTTAAATTCATCGAATTCATACCAGCGGTTCTAGGTGAAAGAGACCATGCGCCTGACCACTAACTTTTTACTTAAACGCTTATATCTCGTGAACGGTACACCCGATTTCGATGAAATTTTGTAAGAATATGCATATTATTGTTTTACAAAGGTTATTTATATTTATTTTCAAAATAATTATAATTTAACTCTGATATTTAAGAAATTCCGAAATTTTGGACAAAAAAGTAAAAAAATAAGGACTACGACTTGCCGATACAGAATTTTTTGTGGAATCTAGAATGTAGAAAAAATGATATTCTACCATATAAAACAAATTTGAAGAAAATCGGTTGAGCCGTTTTGGAGATACAAGTAATTTTCTATAAAATCTCAAAATTGGCACGTGTTTACAATGTGAAGCAATCACGAGGAAGTTTTGTGTCCATAATTGGCAGTGTTTTTTTTTTTATTGTTTTTGTTTGTTTGCACCACCACTGAGCTATTTGGGTCCTCTATACAAAGTCTCCGTGGCGTAACGGTTGTCACTACTGCCCATAGTCCAGAGAGCCTGAGTTCGTCTCTCGGTTGGCATTTTCGGCACTACGCAGTCTGGGTGAAGTTAATGTAGGTAGCTGGTACAATTCCCAGCAAATTGAGTGTAAAACCTCCTCTTCAGAACGTTAAATCAAATCGAATCGCTGGCGTTAAGAAGGGCATCCAGCCTTAAAAAATGTGCCACAACCATACCAACATATCATTGTTCAACCTCAACCATGAGGTTGAACAATACCGACCCCAAATAGGTTTGGGAAAAGGCAAATGGAAAGAAGAAGAAGAAGTATTGGTACACAGAAGAATTTGGACGTAACTACCTACTGTCATTGACCACTCAAATTGAGAAAATAGACGATTTCAAGTATGTATGATTTTATTTGTGGTGAAGCACAAGGCCTCATCACAATTTTTGTGGGTAGCGCAGCATTACTAAGAGCCTCCTGTAATTTTCGAATTCTATTACATTTATTTCTTTTTACTCTGGTAATGCCGCCACTGGTCGTTACTCATACAAGTAACTACTCATTTTTCCTCACGAGGTATGAGTGGACCCCGAACGTCCAAGTACAGAGCAGAAAAATTCCTGCCCCGCTGGGAATCGAACCCAGGTCACCATGCGTGCAATGCCTAGCGCGCTAACTCACTCTGCCACAGTGACTACTCTCACTACACTTTAGTCTAGAGCTAGACGATTTAAAATTTTAAAGTATTTTCTCAACAACATAGGAAACCCAAGCACCAACTATTGAACTGTCTTCATTCTCATCCTAGATACATACTTCATGCCTCCTTGAAACCCGTGAAATATGAACAACACCGGTTTGACGTCTCGTAGATTCAAAGTGATTAGGCCGCGTGGCTCATGTTCGAATGTGATTAAATTTCCGAATGGGCGCTCAAAACACATCATTTTTTACCAGGACTTATGACTCTGCTCACCTCGTAAACAAGACAACTTTAAACTTTGCCGTGTGCCATCATTTATGATTTTGAAAAGCACAAAAGACGTACGCTTAATAGTTTTTTAAACAGCTATTTGCCGGCTGAGAAAATAATATTAGTGTCAAAATAACAAATGCAAAGCACGTGAGGGGTCAAGCCCCGCGCCGGAGATCAGAAGAGAATTGATATGTTATTTATTTTGTGTTTTGGCATTGTTCTTAATGGGTTTCTTCACGCTGGACAGTTTAGTTAACTCAAGTTCCTCTTTCTTCATTGAATAATTATTTACTTGCATATTAGTTTCCGTAGTGATTTGTATTCACCAATAACTCATTTTTGGGAATTTACTCAGGTTTTGAAAGGTGTCATAAATTTAAAAAGCCTATGCAATAGTACTTTTCTCGACCATATAAATTTATTTTTTTCGTGCAAGTTTAGATTTCTGAAGCGTTCTCATTCTCACTTACTAAAGCCAACAAAGAATTAATAACGACCAGTGGTGTCATAAGAAGCTAGATTATTTCTTCAGTAAACATTGGTTGCAATGGTTTCTACGGTTTGATTCGAAACCCAGATGGTCAGTCCATTTTAATTTTTAATTTAATGTTTTATTTGTACATAAGTATTATTCAGGTGAATGTTGTACAAAGTCAATAATTACTAAGATATTTACAATTAAAGTTAAAAAGTACTTAAATCTAATCAAGTGAGCAAAGAAAGATTAAGAGAAAGAGAGAAATAAAGGTTTCAGAAGAGAAAGAGTAAAAAAAAAAAAAAAAAAAATTATGCGTACATCGTACATACACATACCCATATATACATTAATTCACACACACACACACACACACACACACAAGCAAACTAACAAACAAACAAACAAACAAACACACACACACACACACATACACAAAGTGACACTGAATGAGACAGACAAAGAGAAATAATGTTTTATAGTTGCAGAATATAAACAAACACAATTTGGTAAACAAGGTAAAAATGAATCTGTAGTACTAAGGGGGGGGGGGGGATGATAATTATGTGTGGTGAATCAAACTTTTGTAATTTATACATTTTATATTTAGTTATTGTTATTTTTATTTTGCCTTTCTTTGGTGCTAAGAGTGACTGATTTGAGAATCGTCATGGCCTCTTCATGTGAGTAAGGAGCCCCTATGGTAAGTGATGTTTTCAAGTTATTTCTAAATTCTTGATAGTTTAGGGATCTTATTGGATGTGGTAATGAATTGAAGATTTTGATGCCGTTAATGATGAAAGAATTGGCGAATTTTATGTGTTGTGGCATTACAATATTATCACAGTGACGGGTGTTATAAGAGTGTATCTGGTTGTGAGTTTTGAGTTTATCTGTGATTTTGTGTATGGTGCAGCATATTTCAGTGTAGTATATTGCATAGTATGTAGGAATGGTCTGTTCTGTAAATATGGGGCGACATGAATCTCTGTATTTCATGGAAAAGACAGAACGTAGGGCTTTTTTTTGTAGAACAAAAATCTCTTTGTCTCTGGTCTCACATGTTCCTGCCCAGAATGGGATCCCGTATCTTAGCTTACTTTGGAAATGAGAATGAAAGGTAAGTAGGGCCAGCTGGATGTTGTATCTCTTCTTGACTGATTTTATCAAGTAGATTGAAGAACTTAATTTCCTTTGTAAATTATCAATATGTGGGATCCATGTCAGACAGTAGTCAAGGGTGACTCCAAGAAACTTTGTTGAGTGCTCTGATTTTATTGAGGCATTGTACTTGTTTATCAATATGTCTTGGTTTAAGTGAGGTGATCTTGGTGACTTAAAGAACATGAAAACGGTTTTATCGTAGTTAAGTACAAGCTCCTTGCCTGCAAACCAGGTTATAAGGTCTTCTAGTATTTTATGTGCGTCGTTCCACAAAGTCTGAAAGTTGTCTCCCGACAGTAGGATGGATGTGTCATCGGCAAAGAGAGTGAAAAGGGCAGGTATGTTTGAGCATGATTTAATGTCGTTAATGTATAGTAAGAAAAGGAGTGGCCCCAAAATACTGCCTTGGGGCACGCCCCTTTTCACCTCCCTCTTTTCCGACAACACATGGTGACATACTCCATCTGGGTCCAGGGTTTCAATGGAAACTTGTTGAGTTCGACCATCCAGGTAAGACACAAACCAATTTAGGGCTTTTCCTTGAATGCCATACGATTTAAGTTTTTTAATTAAGTGGGCGTGTCCTACACAGTCAAATGCTTTACTTAGGTCGCAAAAAAACACCTATTGCAGATTTGCCTTCATATATTTTTAAGTATAGCTCAGACAAGAAATTGGATATGGCATCCGACGTTGAGCGGTCATTCATGAACCCAAACTGAATGTCACATAAAAAGTTATATTTTTGTAGGTATGCGGTTAGTCTTTTATGCATAAGTTTCTCAAATATTTTTGACAATGTGTTTAACAGAGATATTGGTCTGTAATTTTGGGGTTGGTTTCTCTCGCCTTTCTTGAATAGTGGAAGTATGATGGCATTTTTGAAATTATGTGGGAATATACCTGCTTCAAGGGAGTTATTAAAAATAATACTTAGGGGTTCAGCGATGAGTTCAATGCAATCTTGAATGACAGATAGTGGTATTTCATCTTCTCCTTTGGCTGTTTTGTTTTTTAGTTGTTTGGAGACCTCAATGATTTCATCTGGTGTTGATGGATAGAGTTTGAACTGAATGGTTGGTGTATGTGATGATTGTGTGGGATGTATTGTTGAAGTGTTAGGTTGTAAGTTAAATGGTTCTGATACAGCTGATAAACGATGGATTGGATGTAAATGGTGAGTGTTTGCTGAATCGGATGAATCTTGTATATGAGTGTTATAGTGGTTTGTGGGTGAGTTATCTATTATTGTTATGTCTGGTGATTGTGAGTTATTGAGTGTATTGCTCTGTGATAATTGCTTTATGCATTCATCAGCGATGTTTTGAAAATGGGCATTAAAGTGTTCGGCCACCTGTTTGCCCAGAGTTACAGGAATATTGTTTATATTCAGTTCTATAGGTTTATGTATTTGCTTCAATGATGTTATGCAGGGTTTGATAAGGTTCCATTGGTGTTTGTTTTGCTTAGAAGGTTCTAGTTTTTTTAATTCCTGTAGTTTGTGTTGTGTTTTGGCGTTGTGAACTATTTTGTTGTGCATTCTTTTAAATTCAAAATAATTAGTTTCTGCCAAAGGGTTTAAGGAGTGAATTCATAGTTCATACAGTTCACGTTTTCTCTTACATGAGGCTCTCACTTCTGTAGTAATCCATTTTTTTGGTGGTATTCTATTTGTTGCTATAGGTTTTTTAGGAAAAGCGTTGTTGAAGTGGTGGCTCAAGATATTTTGAAATTTTGAGCACATGTCGTTTGTTCCTTCACCTGTTAGCACGTTAGACCAGGATTCGTTTCTAATAGCATCTACAAAGTGGCATCGGTTTTCGTCAGTGATTTTGCGAATGAATTTTTTGTTGACCGTTGAAGAAGTATTTTTAGGGATTATAGAGAGGATTTGTGAGTAATTGTGGTCTGAGATACCGCTGAATATGTTATGAGTTGTGTATCTATGATCTTGTGCATTTGTAAAGATGTTGTCGAGCTGTGATGATGTATCTCTTGTAACTCTAGTGGGTGAGGTAAGTTTAGATGTCATGTTGTGTGTGTTAAATATACGAATAATACGTTTGTGCAATATGTTTTCAGATTCAAAGTGTATGTTATAGTCACCGGCTATGATTATGTCTTGGGTTTGTGGTAGTTTTTCTAGAAGGGATTCTAATTTTTTAAAGAATGTTTCTATGTTGGAAAGTTGTGGATGATTAGATCTGTAAATACACAGAATGATGAATTTTTGCTCTTTAGATCTAATTGCTGTGTATTCAAATGAAAACTCAGATGGTGTTATTGAGTATTTTACAGGTGAAAATCCCAGATTCTTTTTGACAAATATAGAAACTCCACCGTGTATGTGGTGGGTTCGTACAAAACTGCTGCATAGGTAGTAGCCTTCAATATTTATAGTTGCAACCGTATCTGGTTTGCACCATGTTTCAGATAGGCAGAGTATGTCAGGTATTATGTTATGGTGAGTCTCAAGATCGGAAAGGTATAGTTCTAGAGATTCAACTTTGTTGGAAATGGCTTGCACATTTTGGTGGAGGATGTTTAGTTTTATAGGTACGTTTTTTTTTGTTTGTGAATTATCATTTATACGTGTCTTTTTTGTTAATGATTTTGGATAATTGTAATCAATCCCTTTGCACTGTTTTTTTAGTATTCTTGATTCCGGTATTTTTACTGGTAACTGTGAAGTCAGAGGCACTGCTGTTTTGTCTAGATCAGGGATTTTCGTATGGTTGGGATGATGTATGTTCGTTTGAGAGTTGATGTATTCATATATTGCATATTCAAGACTGCATGCTAAGTTAGTGTTGTCCCATACTCTTCTATAGAATTCAATTTCGTCATTTTCAATGTTTTGTGTGTGAGTGCTTGTATCCATTGAGCCTGCAGATTTGTTTGTGTCATTTTCAGAGTGTAATGTGTTGTCGTGGTATTTCTTTGAAGTGGTATTCTGCATTATTTCAGCACATTTTGTGCACGTCAGTGGTTTAGAAAAAACGCAGTGTTATTTTCATAAGGAAAATTAGTGTTAATCATGTTTGATCCGCAGGAGTTGCATTTCGAAGAAGTGGCCATTGTTCTAGGGTTCACTGATGCTCTATTTTGTGTTCCATAATGTTCTTGCTGGTGTTGAAGTTGTTGTATTTGGAGCTCCTGTTGTAATGGTAGTTTTAGGGATGGATGTTCTGGTAGTAATATTTGTTGTTGCTGATGTAGTTGTTGTTGTTGTTGTTGTGGGTGGTGATGTTGTTGTTGTGTGTGTTGTTGTTGTTGTGTGTGTAGTTGTTGTATGTGTTGTTGTTGTTGATGTTGTGTGTGTTGTTGTGGGTGTTGTTGTTGTGTGTGTAGTTGTTGTATGTGTTGTTGTTGTTGATGTTGTGTGTGTTGTTGTGGGTGTTGTTGTTGTGTGTGTGGTTGTTGTATGTGTTGATGTTGTGGGTGTTGTTGTTGTGTGTGTTGTTGTTGTTGTTGTGAGTGTTGTTGTTGTTGATGATGAGTTTGTTGCTGATAATGATACCATTGCTGTTGTTGTTTTTGCTCTTGTTGAAGTTGATGTGTATGTTTGTGGGAGTGAAGTGAAGGAAGAGTATAGTGTACTTGGTTCTGTTGTTCTGGTGTTGAGAGTACATTTTGATTTTGGGCTTGTGCTGGCCTATCAACTGTTGGTTGATGATGAGGAAGTTGTTGTTGTATTTGAGTCAATTCTGGTTTGTGTATCAGATTTTTTTGCAGTTGCCGTTGTCGATGTATGAACTGTGTTTGAGTTTCATGGTATTTTGTTTGATATTGTTGTTCATGTTGATAGGCAGTCTGCCTACTTTGATCAAGTTGACCTATTGGATGATGCTCTTGCTCCAGTAGTTGGTTTTTAGAAGTTTTGAAGGTGTTGTTTCTTTGGAGTGTTGTTTTTTGTTTTTGTTGGTCTCGCATGAATTGTTTTTGTTTGTGCTCATTTTGCTGGTGATCATATGTTTTACTGTGGTGATCTGATAACTGATTCTGCCGTCGTTTTTGTTGAGTTATCATATTTTTATTCAAGGAAATTTCAAATTGTTTTTCTAATGTGTGGGATTTTATTATTGGTTGATTTTTAGGTTGACGCTCATTATTTTTATTGCTTGCAGTTTGCAGTACGTCTAAGTGATGGTTTGTAGCATTTAGCTGTTCATGAGTGGAAATGTTTTTGACAGCTTCAGTTATTTTTTTACAAAGATAATTCTTTCCTTTCCTACCAAGATGTATTCCATCAATAGCCATGTGCCAGTGTTGGATAAATTTGTGTGGCTCAATTGTTGTGATATTTTTAAATTTATGTGCATGATGTTTTATAAGTGTGTTTAATCTGATGATGTTTTCATTTTTTGGGTTGTGTGGTTGCGGAGGTATCAAGATTATTATTATGTTACATTTTTTCCCTGCAATCGATGTAATATTTTCTTTAATTTTTTCACTTTCGCTTTTGAAAAGATCATTTGTACCTGCTGACACAACTATAATGTCATCAGTTTGTGTGGTTTGAGGTATTATTAGTTCCTGTGTTGTCTTGGTGTACGTGAATCCAGGTTTGAAATTTTCTGTGATAGTCCAGTTTTCGAAACAGCTTTCTTGATGTAATCTTTCTTTTAAATAACGAATGTGACTATCTCCTAGTAGGTATATGGTTTTTTTTGTTGTATATTTAGGAGTAGCTGTTGCTTGTGGTATGATTATTTTTTTGGCTGTGTTTGTTTCTGTGTGATTTTGGTTGGAATGAGGGTTTTCTTGGTTAGAGTGAAAGCTGTTGAGACGGGTTTCTATATTTGTTATTCTTATTAAGTTCATTTTTATTTTTTCTTCAATTTTTTCAAATTTGAGTTTAGTTTGTGTATCAGTTAGTATGGTCATTGAATTTGTTTTCTGAGTGCTTTGCTGTTCGCAGCCAATGGTATTATTGGTGGAGGGTGTGTTGGTAGTGTTAGTACACAAGATTTCAATCTCAGGTTCAAGTGGTGTGTTCGTATGGTATAAGTTATTGCTTGAGTCTCCCAGTGCATCATTGACATAGTGAATATAGGGTATTATTTGATTGTCTTTCTTGTTGTTGTTTGCCTTGGTGGATTCTACGCAATTATTATCTGTGGTTTCATTGAGCAAAATAGATGTATCAGTTTTTTGACTCTGCAAATTTGAATTTGTAATTGATTTGTTTTTCTCTCTATAATCATTATTTTTGTCATTTGTGTGTTTTGAGTGTGGTTCTACACTTAAATCAAAAGATGAAAGTTCGGATGATGTGTTGACAATTGAATCTTCTCTTTTTTCATCATCCTCTTGTTGGTTTGATGGAAGTTCTATGTTTCCGTTGTCTTTTTTATGTTGGCTATCAATAAAATTTTGTAGACTTCTCATTGCTATGCGTAGGCCATTATTTTCTTCTTGAAGTGTATTCAACTGTTTGTCCAAGGATTCATTTTGTGTCAATAATTCTTTGTTTTTTGTTTCAACCTTTTGAAGTGCTACAAGGAGTGAATTATTTTTCTCTTCATTAACTTGTTGTATGTGGTTATTGTTAGAGTAAGTAGTTTGTAATTCATGTTCTTTTTGTGAGAGAAGTTCCCTGAGTTCATTAATTTGTTCTTCGTTGTCTTCAATTATTTGTTTTATTCTTTGTTCATCATTATTCATTTTTATTTTCATACTGTCTTGGTCTGTAGTTAGTTCTCTTACTTTCTCTTCCAAATAGTCTATTTTATTTTTTGATTCATCATCATTTATTTCAATGTCTACTAGTTCAAAGAGTTTCTCACAAAGTATCTTAAGCTCATTTAATTTATTTTTTTCAGAAATAACAAGAATCTTATTCTTAACTGCAATGATGTCATTGCCAGGTTCTTCTTTATTTACCTTTGATGTATTATTTCGTTTGCTATCAACAATTCTTCTTTGTAAGCTTCTACTTCTTGTATCCATAATGTTGAGTGTAGACGGGGGGAGAAAAAATAAATAAAATAAAATAAATAAATAATAATATATATGTATATAAAGATATATGTTGTGTTGTGTTTATCAGAGTGACAATATTTGATTTGTTAAAATTATAGTATATAGTTTTGTTTTAGGTTATGTTATGTTAATCAAAGTTATTTAGAGCATAGATTATTGTGTTATTAGGTGTTTATAAATGCCAGTGACTAATATTTAGTTTTTCATAGAAAATATATGTTAGAAGAGACAAAAAAAACAAGAACAAGATATTATACTATGGTAAAAATTGTGAGGGCTGCTTGTTACCATTGAATTAAAAAGAAAAAAAAAAAAAATAGGTAATAAATGAAGAAAATTTTACAATTGCAATGTTCTGAGTTCTTACGATACAAGATTCATCTTACAATCTAAATGAGGATATAATATGGTTAGGTATATGAGTCTTGAAGGACTATTGTAGATCCCCCGAGAGTTAAATTTACTTAAAACTAAGATTAAAAAAATTGTTCTTATGAAGCTATATGAGATTTGGTAAGTACTTTCTGTGTAGCAGTAGTTGTAATTGTAAAATCAATTTGGTAGTTCAGAGCTTTTATGTATGTATGTAAAGTGGAAATGATAAAAATGTTGGATCCCACAGAGCTAGACTTTAACCTAGGGTTGAAGTCAGAGAAGTGTTTGTGTTAAAACTTTCTAATTATGCAATTTAGTACTTACTTATTTCTAGTAATGTGCAACACAGTTATAGAATAATCACAAGTAGGTATTTCAGAGCTAGTATCAAAGAAAATAAAGTTAATGCTTGAAATTAAAGATAGAAAATATCAGGAATAGGTATGTTTGTTCCAAGTTCTTGAATTATTGAGTTGAGTTGAGATTTGAAAATTGAAAACTCGGCGGGGATGTTCAATTTGTGTCACGATGTTGCCAAGTTTCTGATCACTGATTGATTAGTCCGGCTATTTTCTATGCGGGTGACTGTTCCTTCTGCTTTGAAGTATGCATTTGGCTGTTGTTCATTCGATAAATTTCTCGTTTCCCTAATTAATAGAAGTTTCCAACGTATTTTAATAGGTTATTTATTTTATTTTGATTTATTACAATTTCTACCATTAAGTTTTGAGAAATTGCAGTTCAGAGGTCCGGCTATTTTCGTTCCTGTTATGATTGAGTGGGCTTCACTTTGGTAGAGTTATTTCAAATATTGTCCAGTAGAAGTGAACCTCCTTGAGTCGGTGGAATAGGATTCCTTAAGCCTCTTTATCTTCTTTTATCTCTTTAATCCCGGGTCCTTCTGGTATGGTTTTGATTTTAACTTACGTGGGAAAGTCCGAGGATCACGTAATAACACTATTAATTTGTTGTATTAACTGTTTGAATTGATTAATTAGCTTAATTAAATTTATTTTACACGAATTATGATTTGTTTGTTTACTTTGATTTTATAATTTACTTTAATTGAAAAAATGATTTAATAAAGTATAATTTTACGAGTATAGTAGATAATATACACAACATACTCGTTCATAGATAAAAACTAAACATACATAAATTTATTATTAAACAGTTACACAAAGATTGTCCTTACATGTCTTGACGAGTTGACTTCTATACCTAATAAATTTGTAAGCATAATTTACAAGGACATAAAACTCCGGTTTAATATAAAAAAATACAATTTGTGTCGCATACATTTCAGTATCCACAATGCATAGAATTTCTTTTCATGTGTTGATTTTAAAGTTCAAACGTACATTAATTTCCGCTAGCCTGCATAGAACGTGTTCTGCTCACTAAATGTTTTACAAATAAGGAAATCTCAATGGCATTAAACATATAGTAATGTGGCATACATTGCATATGCATATTATTATTGCATATTATAAGTTGAAGGTGGTCGATATCATTGATATGTCCAGGATAATTATAAGCTTGCAACAAGCAATAGGCACTTGGAAACTATGTATCCATGGACTTGAACACATTCATGGTTTGTATTTATACTATTTATTCATAATACATATTATAATACAACTATTTAATTGTATAATAGTACGATAATTGTAGATAATATTACTATTTACAGGTAAATGTTTTCTCAATTTAAATGATCGATTGAATCATTGATGACTTCTTGATTTTTTTAAAATGAATTGCATGTTGTTATTACATTAAGTTAAGGCCTCTTTACTTAGGACATCTTTATATATCTTATCTATGTTATTCTATGGTAGGTACTCTTTCTCAAAGTAAAAAAAAACTGTATTGATTAGGTACTGCATGTCTGTATCTGAGGTAATAGAGGCTGAAATTTTGTTCAGGTTTGTGAGTTTCCTGCGAATGGAGGGTAACACCCCTGTCGTGATATGACCATGCAGTTGAAAGCGACGTTAAACCCTAAAAAAACTCTGTAAGAAGTCCAATTTCCTGAGAACTTCACTGGAAAAAGTGTTTTGGCATTGAAAACTTTGGGCGTATTTGGTCACCACACATCACCCAGTCATACGTGTATAATGCCAAAATGAGACTATGGTTCCCACAGAACTTCCAAAGTATATCACACCTGATTGGAATACATAATATTATGTAGGTATCTATAATGTGTTTACATTAGTACATATCTATGCATAGACAGTTTTTTCTTAGTTCAAAGATGTGTACCTACATACATCCTGTGTTTGAGAAATCCAGAAGAATTTCCTGTTAATATTTCAAAATCAATATAAATTCAGGACTTTGACCACTGAATTTCACAGCCTCGTAATGGTGGCTGTTCCCGGCCCCACTTCAGCTGGATGAGAAAATTTTGGTAGCTGGTGTGTGAGTATTGTAAGAGGGTAAAACTCCCGTATCGAATAGACCTGGAATGACCTGGATAATCATGTGCAATAACTGTAACACTCTGTAATACCGATAATGATACCACTGATTTCTGCTACATTACTACAGTCATAATATTGATCATTTTTACCAGAATGACCATTTATATTGATTGTGTCTACCAGAATGACCACCATTATAGTCTCACAACACGTCTATCGTCCTGTGTGGTCGACATTTTCACGAGATTAAGTGCAAACCCATCTCCATATTCATAAGTCAAACCTTTTTTACATGCTGCATATGCACTAAGGATGTATTCTGTGGCGTCCAGCATGTCTTCAACGTACCCCCAATACACCGGCGTGGGTAAAGGGGTGCCGGGGGGCTTCAAACCCCCGTATCAACAGAAGAATAAATAAAAATAGTTTTTATACCCCATTTCTATTGTTTGTATACCCCTACTCAGCTTCTATTGTTTATTTTGTATAATATGTACCTATGTCCAAATATTGTAAATAAAAAGGCAACTTGTTTGCGATTAAAGTTTAAAAAAATTAAATAAAATTTGAAAACGAAAAAAACTAGCAAAGATTTTGTGATTAAATTTAATGAGTTTGTAGATGGAGGGGAAAAAGGGGGCATATATTACATGAATGAAAAACTTTCCTGCCTGGTTTTTATTTATATTGTAAACACAAATATCCCCCATCAGAAATTTATATTTATGTCAGTGCCCCAATAAGCCATGCAAAGGTGGTCGAATGGTCAAGGCGCTAGTGTGTCGATCCAGGAGATCCGTTGATCATTTCCAATTCAGAGGTCACGGGTTCGAAAGCCAGCCGGGACAAGTTTTCTTCCCATTTGAGATTTTGACCAAATGAGAATACGTCTTGGGGTTACTGCTTGAATAATGGGACTATATTATTCTAATCGGACAGTATATAAAAAGCGATAGTTTACTACTGTAAGACATTATTATTGGTGGTAGAAATGCTGAGCTGATCATTATTAGACTTTTTATGACGGAAAAACACTACACTAACTTTTGACTTTTCCTAGACTCGTAGAGTGTAGGGGAACTTTATTTTCAATATTATTATTATTGGTCTTAGAATATCTCCTGGAGTTGATTCTAAAAATGTCTATATGTATAAAAATTTTGAAACCCTGTATATAAAAGAAAAATATGGACGGATTTGTATCTTTGTTTGTGTGTACGAATTGTTTAGACCAAATGTTAAAAGATAGCGAAAAATTGATAGGAGATAACCCCAAGTGAACTTTACGTAAGATTCCAGGAAAATTGTCAAAAGTGCAAATTTCACACCGCAAAACCCCGCCGCAGATCTAGCTATAAAACAACTAGTGTAGATTAAATAGAAAAAATGCGTTCATTTATACCAGGATTTTTCAAAGAAACTTCACTATAATAATAATAATTCCGTGTCCGTGAATTAGGTATTGATACCTAAATCACGGTGGTGAGAGGATTATATGGACGCCCAGATTCAATGTCTAGGCTCCTTTCATGTTCATTGATTCTATTTGGTTTTAACGTCCTGACTTGAGGTAGACAGGACGGGGGTTTTACCTTCCATTCGCTTAGAATCGTACCAGCTACCCACATTAACCTCACCCAGCCTGGGTTGTGCTGGAATTGCCAGGCTCACGTGTTCGGAAGAACAGAATTTTCTGTGCGAAAAGTCTGCTCCAACCGGGAATCGAACTCAGGATCTCTGGACTACGGGCAGTAGTCACAACTGTTACGCCACGGGGGCTGGCGTTTACTTAGCAGATATATTTAGAGACGTCCCGGAATACGCATTAACTTCATATTGACAGAACACGATTTGAAAAAAAAAAACCTTCATTTGACGTACCTTCAAGGTCCATCAGATTTTCAAGGTGGGCACTTACCCAGTAATCTCAAACAGTAAAATCTTTTCATGCGTGGTAAGACTCCAGTCTGGTAAGTGAACAGTATTTAGATACAAAAACTGCCCGATGCCCTGAAACCATCATGAGGTAAGCTGTGCAGGTCTCAACAGGTGACTATTAGTAGAGTCATGACTCACGGAGACCATAACTCAGACCTAATTGATAATAAACAGTTGATTAGCGTCCCGACATATAACAAATTTGGAGTCAAGACTATGATAAAACGTGTATAATCATGAGTAAAGATAAAAATAAGAGAAAAAAAAATCAGTGAAGACTTTTCCAAGAAAAATCAGAAACTATTTTTTATGTCTGAAAATTTGCTAATAAAAACAGAATTTTCAAGACAGGGAAAGCTTTTGGTTTTTACAATGTGAAGCTTGGGGGTATCTAAAAGGAACCCTTTGATTTTTAGATCATTGCAACAGAATATAATAAAGAGTCTTATTATTATTATTCTTGCAGAGCGTGGAAACACAATTTAAAACTCAAAGTAAACAAAAAATTGTATCCACAAAAATTGTATGTCATTTTCGCCCATGAGAAGGAGGCTTACTATTTAAAACTAAAGGAACAAGATGAAAAAAGCACAAACGTACAGAAAAGAGTCTGTGAAATACTACAATGTAATACAAAATCTTTACAAGAAAAAAAAAATCAAATTTCATCAAGGGTGTTGATAATGCTTGATGAATTCATCATAATATTATACATTATTATTTATTATTGAATACTTTATTAGAAGGACAAAAATACAAACGAACAATTAAAACATGGATAATAATAAAAACATGAATACGATGTATACAGATGTCCTAACTAAAGGGCAATTTCTTCCACCAAACTCATGAATATACATATTATCTAAAGAGTCGAAAAATGTTCCATTTGTGGTAATAATTTTATTTTCCTGAATAAACTCATAACCATATAGATTTGTAAAAGGCACTGAGATATTATCTTTAGATCTAAAGATAATGATAATACATCTGAGTTTTCTTCTAAGGCTCATAGGTTTGAGTTCTACATTGATGTTTTGAATGCCTGAGGTCCTAATCACAGTATCAGTCCGATGAACAATAATCATAGGGAATTAGAGGCCCGATTTCTATTAGATAATTGGTTACGAGAGATGCTAAACAGTGTCTTATGGGCACTTATGACGACGTAATAACCACCAAGTGATATTTAGTAAACGTTTAGATCTCATTAGTACTGCTATTAGATGGGCTTTAAGGTTTTTGAGTGTCACGATCTTGATTTAAACCGTTATTAAAATCATAAATACCTGTTTGAGATGACTTTGTTGAGGATTGGGGAAATGTCATCTTCCTGCATGGATGTTTTCTTCTTTATCATTAACAGATGTTGGTCAAATAGATTAATATTCTTTGACAGAAGGTCAAAGAATGCACGCGTTTGTTGTATTTTTGCTCTTTGATCTTCTTCCTTTTTTCATTCAATTTTTTTTCCGAACATACTAGAAGTTGACTTTTGTTTCATGTATTCCTTATTTTCGTCAAGTTTTATATTCTCTTCTCATAATTTAGTATCCATATTTTCCTGCCTCCTCTCTACATCCTCTATTTCTTTATGATTTTCTCTTTTCAACTTTAAATTATTTACTTAAGAGCTTTCCCTGTTATTCCTCCATGAACCCAAATTCTTCTTACTCTACTTGATATGATTCCTCGTATCCCTGGTGATGCACTATCATGGGTTGGGTGGCAGATATTGTCTCAGGCAATAATCCTGCCCTTTATTTATGTAAATAAATTTTAATAAAGAGTTTACTACTACTACATTCTGATCAATAAACTCTCTACTGGAGAAGCTGTGATCTCCCTTTATTTTGCATGAATCATTATTCTTTTTTTTTTTTTTTTTTTTTTTTTTTAAGATGAGTGTTTCACAGCCGTTTTTATTTCGTAGCCATGAAACAGGAGCTACTGTAGACGCTTGTGGTCTGTGTTGTAGCCTACCCATCCCGTAGTATGCCTCCCCTCCGATGGGCGAGAAGTGACACAATACTTCCCAATTAGGTGCTGGGTCAACACGAGCGCACCGGAAGGTATCCCTTACAAACAATTGTAACCAAATTAAGAATACAAATTTTTGTCGGCACGGGGGATCGAACCCGGGACCTTCCACATGGCAAGCGAGTGCTTAACCACTGAGCTAATCGCGCGCTAATTTTTCTTTATTCCTCCTATTCTTCTGCATACATGGATTTCTCTCAAATTCCCCTCAGCTTTTTCCCTCACCTAAGAAGGTTTTATCTTCCTCCCTTTCCTGCATGACCCTAAGTCTTTCTATTATTCTTACTTACTTGCTTTTCTCTCAGATTCTCCTCAACTTTATCATTCTCTATACCTAAGTAGCTTTGGTCTTCTTCTTGCCTCCTATCTCAAGTCTTTTTTTTCCTCTATTGACTTGATCTGATTGATAGGAAATCAAATGTAATTAATGGTGTCTAGATCACTTGTCTCAGAAACACTTGATCGAAAATACCTATGGCCGCAACTAATAACATGCTACACTTAACACCCAATTAACTCGCCGTCACTCTTGCATCCTGTTTGACTAAAGTGGTCGTAAATTAGAGGTCGCAGTACTTAATAGCAGACACCAAAATATTGAATTAGTCCACTTACACCAGGAGAAGCCAATCTTGGAAATCAAACTCCACCGAAAATTCCTGCCTATCCGTGTAATTTATTGCTCCTCATTTCTGTGTTAAAAACATCGTTTTATCTACTAATTTGTAAAGTAAATTTATCGGACCTCTTGTAATTATCTTTTGAAAAATGATCGTTATTTGCTCACAGCGATGGCTGAAGTGTTGAGTGCAAGGCAGAATGAATTAAATGGGAATAAATTACTCCTCATTTAAGTTATATTGCACTTGAGGATCAGCATTTGATTTTCCTGCCCGGGTAAAAGAGACCTGGCTACTAGTCATGCAGGGAGGTGGTGGTCCGACAGCACATTGGACACTCTGGAATTACAAGTAAAAAAGCGCATGCATGGCTCAGAGGAAAGATACTCGCTTGCTATGCGAAAGGTCCCATGTTAGAACCCCACAACCGACAAAATATTTGTTTTAAAAAATTGGTTATAGTTGTTTGTAACGGATTACTGCCGATGCGCTCGTGATGAACACCTTAATGGGAACTACTGTGTCAATTCATGCCCATCAGAAGTGATCATACTATGGGATGGGAAAGCTACAATACAGACCACAAGCGTGCGACTACGAAATAAAAAAAAAGGCTGTGAAACACTTAAATTTAAAAAAAAGATCAAGTAAGACAAACAGTAATTATTATGTGACCTGGTTGCAGGGTTGCAAATGAAACACCATACAATTAACGTACAAAGACGTACAGTAATGGTAGTAAGTTATTGGACACTGAAGTAAACCCTCGAGTTTGTAGAGTTTTCTTCAAAAAAATATTCTTCATGAGGGGCTTAACAATATACGTTTGTATGTTTGCAATATTTGATCACTGAAGTAAACAATGTTGAGCTTATATTGGAGATACAATAATCTGTGGCTCGAATCTATTTTTTTGTAGGACGTATACTTTGTCAGGACGTATCCTTTACGACAAAGCAAATACTTTGTCAGGTTGCAATTATAGCTATGTGAGTGAGTAGCTAGGTATTGATCAGCGAATGAAGGGTAAAATCCCTGTTGAGATATAATTAATTAATTGATGAACTTGACTGATTTCTAGAACTTGACGTTACACCGCAGGAGCAACAAAATTTATGAAAACTTCTTTCTCCAATAAGAGTAAACAGAGTCTATTGAGCTCCATCAATAAACTCCATGGCAAAAAAGAGCAGTAATCTTATTAAATTAAAAAACTTAAGTACTTCTCATTCATCCTGTTGGAAATAACAAGCAAAATATATTAGGTTCAGACAGCCAGAAGCTTTCTTGTGACAAGTTAATTGTATCAATTTCTGGAACATAATTTAGCAACACCTCAGAAGCCAAGCTGTTCCAAGATCTAATGGATGTCTAGTGGACGATGCAGCCATCAGAATGCAAGTGAAGAAATGATAGAAATCATTGGAACTCTTATATCAACATCAATATCAGTCTTCTGACTGAGGTGTAAATTTTATCCTTTTTTTTTGTTGAGGAGATTGAAAAGGAGGACAGTAATAAAAGCCACAATATCTGTTATTTCGTGACCATGAAAGAAAAGCTCATTTCAAAACTTGTTGTACTAGGAACACGTAGAAAGTTTGGTCATACCTAATTAAGTATCCTTAATATTTTTGTAACCAAAAGATATAATTCTTAATGATTGAAATTAAGAAATGCCAGTTCCAAATCAAAATAAGTTTTAGTAAAACACCAAATTTTCAAATACATTTTTAAACAGAACCACTGCACAACCTTTTTCTTGGTTCTTTTTTTTTATCAAGAATTTTCTTTTAAAAGACATCTTAGAACTCTTTCAGTATAAGTTCCAATGCCCTCTTTAAATCGGTTTCCATGAAAAGTAGCTTGAGCAATAAGGCGGTGGACTTGTAAACTATAGGTTGGTGGTTCAAGTTCTGGTTTCAGCGTAGATTTAGTAAAGCGAAGTTTCAGGAGTTGTTATACCACGTAAGTATTTAACACAAATATGATATATATTTAACTTAACTTAAATGAAAATTTAACCCCATTACGAACATTTAGGATTATTTCTCAAATCCATTATTGTTTCTCCTTGCTTTCTCTCCCCAGTGGGTGCATGCGAACTTTCAAAGTTCAAAGAGGCCACATTTTATGAAAGGTTCGTGATGAAATGCGAATGATTTTTTTGCAAAATTCCAATTTATTACTTATTTGAGTAAGGTATGTACATATAACTGCGGTACAAGTCTTTTATCTATTCATCTAGGTTTATTACAGGTTCGCGTTTCTGCGATGGCATGGCTTCCCACTCCAAGACTGCCCTCACTCGAAGACCCATTAGTACACTAGATCGTGTCAAATTGATAACTATAAATTAAGAATTTAAGAATGCGTGCACAAACAGCATTATAATAATCATGTAATGACTCTATACGGACGCTCATTACGAGTTTCAGGATGCATAAAAAACATATATTCCTAGCCTCGTAAAAGAAGGATGCAGCCATTAAGAAATTGTTATGGCTTTGTAATGAATTTGTAAATGACTGAATGGCATATCAATATATTATACGTCTTGGATTTATGACTCGTCCGAGCTTTATATTACATTAGCTTACAGACAAATTCAATTTAAACCGAGCAAATAGTGATTGTTGTTTTCTTTTCCAAATACAAAACTTTCCAAAGCAAGATAAAGAATCCTATCTGAGATTCATTCTAAAGCTCGACTCAGGAAGAGATTTGTTATCATTACAACAAGAAAACAAACAGATTGTATGCAAGCTGAAATAATTTATAAACCATTTTTTTTCGGTTAGAAACTTTGACTCTTTGAGTTGGTCATTTGTGTTTTTTTTATTTGAGTTTAATGTTGCCATTCTTTTTCTTTGGGATTTTGAGATCATATTTTTAATTTGCATAGACGATGTGGCTACACTTGTAACGTTAACAATTTTGCGCATGGATCCGCGATTTATGGATCCCACCCAATGCTTGGATTTTCATTTATTTCATTTCAGATTTTGAGTATGTGACCACATAATAATTTATAAAACTCTGAGGATTCGGTGGTAAAAAATGTTTGAGTATTAACCTTGCCTGCAAGTTACCTTCCAGATACTGAAGAGTAGATATTAAATAGTATACATTGCTTGATTTTTTTCACTATTTTATCACACGATTAAAAAAAAATTAGCCAATAGTTATTGACAGTTTTACAATGTAAATACATTCTATCTAGTAAAATTTACTTGAAATATCTAGAACTTGTAATAGCTCTTATTGACAAAGGTAGTCCAATTGATTAGATTTGCGTAATGGATTATCTAGTAGAGTTAACTTGAAGTAAGTAGGACTTGTTGGTAGCTCCATTGACTTGTCTATTTGTCGACGAAGCCAGTACAATTGACTAATGGACTATCTAGTAGAATTAACTTGAATGACTTGTCTATTTGTCGACTCAGCTAGTAAAGTTGACTATCTTGTAGAGTTAACTTGAATGACTTGTCTATTTGTCGACAAAGCTAGTCCAATTGACTAATAGACTATCTAGTAGAATTAACTTGAAGTAAGTGGGACTTGTTGGTAGCTCCATTGACTGGTCTGTTTGTCGACAAAGCTAGTCCAAATTGACAATCTAGTAGAAGAATGTCTAGTAGCGAGAGTGGCTGGTGGCTACCTGGAATGGCGGGATCAGATTACAGCACAAATGTACGAGACTCCACAGCCAGGTGAGAGCATCTGTGTGTGCGATATGGCAATGCTGTGAAGGTGCTTTTCGTCAGTGGTGGATTCTGAAGTCCTGTTAGGACCTATTCTGAAGACCTAAATATAAAAACCGTATCACTTGGATTCAATATACCCTCCGTTTTTTGTTACAAAATATCTAATGTATTTATATTAACCCAGATGGGGCTGACGTCCTTCCAGAAGGACGTCAGCCCCATCTGGTGAAAGGTACTACGTTGTGGATTTTTCTAATTAATTCAGCTTGTTGAGGTTAGTTGGCGACACCTTAAGCTCTTTGTTTTGAGTCCGAGTGATAAGTTGACAGCACTTATTTTGATTCAGGACTCAATTTATATCACTCCAAAAAAATAAAACAAAAAATTTCACCGCGTTATCTGGGTTAAGTTGGGACATATGTATAAAACAGTGCTACAGCCACAGCTGTGATCATTCCTACTGTAGCAGTGCAGCTGATTTGTGTTGCTATAAAAGGATTTATTCCTCATTCAAGTAAGGTTGATTGATTCGGACCTACATAATTATAATGTAAAGCAATTCATGTAAACGTAGGTCTCTTCTCGCTCATCAGAAAAAGGCGCACTGTGGTATCCAAAAACCTTCGCGAAACGTAGGACTCCAGTGCTGGGCTGACCCCGGGTTACGGCCCGAGGCATGGCCCTCTATTTATTTTTCCCAACCCTATTCTACAAAATGAGACATTGCCATACATCGTTTCGGACCTGAATTTGGCGACACCGCAGTGCTGCCAAATTTGTACTTTATTTCCTTATTTCCTTAATCGTCACTCCGGTCTTTATCAACCGTCAAGGACCACACCACTGAATCTAAAAAGGTCACTCCCTGATATTGTTAATTTGATTTATTTTTTCACACACAAGTGCCAAGAATAGATAAGTTGGGACTTTGAAAACTAATTGGATGTGTCCGGAGTTTTAGCTAATGGTTTTTCGCCACTTTGCTGGAAGCGCAATTCATTTAGATGGCGATTGTTTATGAAGCCCGTACCAGATGACACCCGCTGCACTGGTGGCTGTGCTATATGGTCTCTGGTTTCCATTACTTCTGCTAATGCTGGCTACACCCTCACACTTGTTCTTCAAAGGTCAAAGGTCGATCTGCTTGTTCTCTAGTTTATCTCCGTTTGAAAGGGAGAAATGTTGGTATAACATGTATCTGTGGAAAAGGTGATTTGTGAGCTTTGAAATACTTTTCTGTTCTTGTGAATACTTTTTAGTCCGAGTGGCCAAGTGGGTAGCGCACTCGCAAGAGATCCCGGTTCGATCTCCAGTTCATTACATTTTTTTTTCACTCAAATTGAATGACCGATGTTAACTCATACCTCGTGAGGAAAAATATGTTTTACTTGTGGGTAACGATTCGTGACAGAATAACCCAGAATAAAAAGAAAATATGTAATGTAAATAAATGTGGTTTCTTTACACACCTGATTTTATTTTTTTATTTAAAAAAAGTTCAAGGATGTTTTGTTTTGATAGTTCAACAAAATTCCGCGACACATAATTTTGATTAAACGGAAGAACGGCTCCATACTAGATAGTCAAACATGCCGACATTTGTTAATTTTTGCATACGAAAGATACCTGACTCGAAGAGCAATAATATTTTACGATTTGCTAAATGGCGTTTATGATTTTGCAACCATTAAAAGATATTAAATTAAATTTGTCTGTTATCTAGGTAATATTTTTCAGGAAGTTATCGTGTTGCTACATAAGCGAATCTGGTTATTTTTTAAAGTTTGCTTTGAGACAACTTATACAATCTACATAACTTCTATCTTCGGGTCATTTTTCAAAAGTTACTCATTGATACGGGCTTCCATGACTTCTTACTATTGGTCATTTCTCAAATGCTACTCTTTGATTCAAGTTAAAGCTTCATAGCTTCTATCTCTAGGTCATTTTTCAAAAGCTGCCCATTCATATTTAAGCTCCCATAGTTTCTATCTATGGTCATTATTCACAGAGCAGGAGACGATTTCGAGCAGCAACCAGTTGCGTGTTCGGTAGATTGTACTTTATTTAATTTTCTGTCCCGGTAGTTCAGTGAAGAGTATCAATTAGATTTTAGACGCAATTGTGCAGTGGTAGTCAAGTGGTTAAAACGCTAGTCTGGTAATCCAGGTAGCGCAGGGATCCGTTGGTTCGAATCCCAGCCAGTGCACATATTGTTCCTCATTAATTTTAGTTTGTGACCGCGTAATAATAAGACTCTGAGGGTTAAGTGGTAGAAAATGCTTTGAACATTAACCTCTCCTGGTGGTTACCTTCCACTAAAGTGTATTAATATTATTATTATTCAGTGGTCAAGGCGTAAGATCTGGGTTCGAAACCCAGCCGGGGCACGACATGTACTGCTCCCATTTTGGATTTGACACAATTTGACACATGACTATGGGTCTTGAGCGTACTTCTGAAATAATAGGACTTCAATAGTCATAATCTAGGTTTGGGAAAAGGCAAAGTAAAAGAAGAAGAATACCATCGCTGTGCGTCAATGGCACGTTGAATACTCCAGTTCTTGTACTGTGAATGATGTTAAGAAACGTGCAGCAAGGTTAGTACTTGGATGGGTGGGTATTCAAATTTGAAATATCGTGATGCCCGTTATTATCTATACACATGACGATATCCACTGACTATATGTAACGCAAAAACTCTTTAATACATGCTTCTATTTTGATGAAATTGTATAAAAATTGCAGGTACATCTTAATATATAAATGTCAAAGTCACTGACCACTGACTGACTAACTGATCATCGCTCTACAGCCCAAACCGTAAGTCCTAGGAAGCTGAAATTTGGTAGGTAGCTTTGTCTTATAGTCTAGATGTGCAATAAGACGGGATTTTTCGAAATTCCCAATTCAACAACTGCCATTGGCGAAAAAGGATTTTTTGCTTTCACGGCCATGCCTCGGCCCGCAAAGCGGGTGACAGCCCGCTAGCAATTATATATTATGTTGATTGGTGTCCCAAAGTATGCTGTAAAGTTTAGGCTACATTGGCTGAACCAAGATCGCTTGACCAAGTAGGCCTCTGTATATTTAATTTTGAAACCCATCGAATGGGTTATTGAATGATAGGTCTAGTTGTCCAGAAGCTTCATACGTTGTTGTTGTTGTAGCGGCAAAAGCTATGCAGAGGGGGTGTGATAGTCTCTAATCGGGTTAATAAATAATAGCGCAGATGGAGTATGGTTCCTTTGCAATTTATTTGCACATAGAGTATATTTTTCTATATTTTTTTTTGAAAATATTGTTGAATTTTTTTTCTCTGTTCATAATATTTATTGTTCATTGTTTTGTATAAGAAAACAAAGTTTAAATAAATAAATTTGCAGGACCAAGAATCGTGAGGACCAAGAAAAAGCCAAAAGACTATTTTTGGTCCTCACAAAGCCCATGAAGAAAAACTTCATGGGCTTTGGCTTCACACGTCAATTTGTTTTTCTTCCTACGTCACTTTAATTATATTAAAGAATCTGAGGTGGCAGCCTCCGTGGCGTAACGGTTGTGACTACTGCCCGTAGTCTAGAGATCCTGAGTTTGATCCCTGGTCGGAGCACATTTTTCATACAGAAAATTTTATTCCCTCCGTACATGAGAGGCTGGCTTTTCCGGCCCACCCAGGCTGGGTGAGGTTAATATGGGTAATTGGTACGATTACCAGCTAATGGAGGGTGAAATCCCCGTCCTAATCAAGGACGTTAAATCAAATAGAATTGTTGGCATTAGGAAGGGCATCCAGCAGTAAAAATGTGCCAAAACCAACCAACCTCAACCATGAGGTTGAACAACGTCGACCCTGCTTAAGCGGGATAAGACAGAGTAAAAGAAGAAAAAAATTGAGTTGGATCTACAGATCAGTGAACTTAATTTTATTTAACTCTAATTAAAAACCATGTAGAAGTTGTCTTACAACAGAGCCAAGAGGCGCTGGGCGGTGCACTATGCTTCACTACATTCATTTGCCACTGTCTGTGTTTGAGTGCTATAAGCTGATAAGCGTAGCTAGGCAAAGCTGACCCATTAATATGACTACTTACCGTTGTGAATAGGATGAGATATGAATAAATAATGCAAAAAAGTTTCATACACCTGGATTTATCAAAACCGTGGTGAGGACGCGAGTTGTGAGTGGTGGATAGGAGTATATAATTTAAATAGGTAGTAAGTGCTTGGAAAAAAATGATGTTTTTTTTTCATTAGATACAAGTACCAAGATATGTTTAAAAATATTCATAAAACTTATAAATTAATGAAGGTGTGGTCAATACACTTTGTGATTTTGTGACTGAGCTGTTTAATTAAATTTGGCAAATAAAAAAAGCAAATACTGTCAAACCTAAATTCCAAACAAAAAAAATCAGCATGACGAGACCTTTAATTTTGACGCATCACACTTGTGTTCGAGTTGAAACAAATATCTACTATAAAAAATCCGGGAAAATAGTTCCAAATTGTAATCTGAATAGTAAAATAAAATTAAAATTTCATGGAAAATCTGAACATGAAATAAAATTCAGGATGATCCATTTAAAATTATGAACTTGACCTTGAAATAACCTTGATGGAAAACCTTGGCGGATTTGAGAAGGTCATCATTAGTCCCCCAAAAAGTTAGGAACCCCAACGAAACATAACCTTTCTATCTTCATGAGTTTTCGAGATATATGATTGTCTCATTTAAAATGGGCCACTCAGTATGTATCTTAGCTTATTCCAAATTCGTCCGTCAGTATTTCAGTGAGAACCTTCAAATTTCAAAAAAATTGAACACAGATTCGACTAATCAAGATTTTTGAGTAAATTAAATGAAATTGAATCATTAAATTTGCCCAAATAGGTAAACGAAGTTTTTTTTCTGTTAAAACTTGGAAAGTAATTTTTTTATTTAATGACTCTCGCAAGATTGTCTCAACAGACTGATTATAACGTTTAAAAATAAACAAACGCCATACTTTTACTACAGCCATGAAAGGACAAGTCCCATTCATTCATCCGCTTCATTCATAAAAATCCGCTCACGCAAAAGTTACGTCAAAATGACGTCACGTAGTAATTTGAATAATGGTTTGTATACAGGGTGGACCAGATGATGGTCTACTCCAGAGATACCGGGTGAATCAATTGACCGTTTGGTTGTAGCGTGAAAGATCAATGGGCACCAGTCAATTTCAGTGTCTATTTTACGTACGACTTTCTCTGGTGTCGCCGAATTCAGGCCCGAAACAATGTCGGGCAATGCCTGATTGTGTAGAGTTAGGCTAGGATAAGTAAATATAGGACCATTTTGAATCGGTGGGTAATAATAATAACACTCAGTAGTCACCGTGGCAGAGTGAGTTAGCTCACTAGAAATTGCACACATGGTGACCTGGGTTCGATTGCCAGGAATGGGCAGGAATTTTTCTGCTCTGTACTTGGATGTTCGGGGTCCACTCACACCTCGTGAGGAAAAATGACCAGTGGCGACATTGCCAGAGTAAAAAGAAATTAATGTAATAGAATTCGAAAAGTAACAGGAGGCTCTTAGTAATGCTGTGCTACCCACCAAAAATTGTGAATAGAGGCCTTGTGCTTCACCACAAATAAAATTATTCATACATAATAATTACACTCTTTAGTGTAAGGTAAACACCAGGCGAGAATAATGGTCAAAGCATTTTCTACCAACTAACCCCCAGAGTCTTATTATTATGTGGTTAAAAACTTATATTTGATACAAGGAATATTTACAATAAAATTATAATTATGTTCCAAGGCATCTCCACTTGGTAATCCAGAGGTTGCGATTTCGAAACCCAGCCAGCAGCCAGGACATTATACCAGTTATCCTCCGATTTGTGATTTTGACACATAGTAATACGTACTCAAAGCCAGCGTCGATGGCGCGTTGAATGCACCGGTTCTCGTTGGATCACCGAAGTTAAGCAACGTCCAGCGAGGTGAAGACTTCGTGATGCTGGCATTCCGGCCCAACCCAGGCTGGGTGAGGTTAATGTGGGTAGCAGGTTTGTGAGTTTCCTGCGAATGGAGGGTAACACCCCCGTCGTGATATGACCAATGCAGTTTAAAGCGACGTTAAACCAAAAAAAAAAAAAAAAAATACGTACTGCTGGAATAATGGGCTTATTCGTCCTAATCGAGCAGTTGAATAAGACGATTTCATTATTATTGTTTACAAATATCTATCATTCTTGAATGAAAAGTCATATAATAATAACACTCCTTATAGTCTAGTAATCCTGGCTTTTAAAAATGCAAGTTTTGGTGCAGTTTTGATTTTTTGTACCATAGTGTATTTTGAGCTGCTGAACACGAATCTGAGGTTTGCCAACAAAAATTTTACCGGCAAATTTTTTTACAGGCAAAAAACAGGCAAAAAATTGGACTATTTTTAGTTTTTCTGAAATATCTCCCAAGTGATTTAATAAACGCCAACATTAACTCCATACAAAGTTGTTCACAGCTAAATTCCCTACATTTTATATTCTACAAAAAAAATTGTGCGACCAACTTTAGAGCTTTGAGGGCGCCCTCAAAATGCAGGCAAAAAATCAAAAGTGGGCACATTTGCGATTTTTTAAAATTTTACTTCAAAATAACGCTCCTGACAATATTTTTGGCAGTTAAAGACGTCATTGATGGCTTACAGGCTAAAGTTTCAGACTTTTTCAGCCTTTTAGAAGGACCTTTGCAGCCTTTTGGAGTGATCACAGTCACCTGTGTCTATCTAGAACCCTGGTTTTAAAACAAAAAGTTTTGCTGTACTTGTGATTTTTGGTAATATAGTGTATTTATAGCTGCAAAGTATGAATTTGACGTTTGCCAACAAAAAAAATGCCGTCATTTTTGTAACAGGCAAAAACGGACTGAATGGAGCTTTTTTCAGTTTTTAACAATATCTCCGAAACTATGCATTTCAAAGCAACGTTGGGTGAATAATAAGTTCAACATAACTGAATTTCCTACATATTATGTTCCCAACATTTTTTTGTGCAACCAACCTTTGAGCTTCGAGAGCGTCCTCAAAGCCCAGGCAAAAAGTCAGAAAAGGCAAAATTTGAAATTTTTGAAGTTTACCTCGACATAAACTTCTTGGCAGTGTGAATGATATTAATAATGGTTTAAAGGCTAAATTTTTTGACATTTACAGTACATCTTTGTGAGGGACTTGGATCAGGGTCCTCCATTGATGGCATGCAAGCATAGAGCGGAGCAGGAGAGTCCTTCTTTCCTGCAGCCACAGTTTCCTGTACATTTGCAGGAAACGAGCTTCAGCAATTTGGGGGGAGCGGGGGCAGAGAGATTTAATATAGGTTCTAGACCTGTTTGAGTTTGCTTCCATCCCCATTCTTCAGGAGCTTTACTTACTCCCAACCATTGTTGCACTTGATATTACAGGGTACACCCTGAGGGAGTGCACACGGTGGTAACGCAGCAATGTTGGAGTTGATTCTAAAGGCTACCTTGGTATAACATATGTATCGCAGATGGTTAAGTAAAGACGGACTTTTTCCACTGGACGCATACAAATGTATTAAGAAGCGTTCTCCTGCTGCCGCTACAGAGTCTTGGGACGCTTTAGAGTCTTTGAAGACGTCTATAACTTTTCCAAGACTATTACTTTTTACAAGGGTTTTTAAAAATTTCCCTATTTCCTTGTTTAAAGAGAGCCGACGTCTTATCACACCTGCTCATTGCATGTAGAAAGAGGATGTGTTCTTTCACGCATGAGGAAGTTGCAGCTTCAAGGGGTGAATACAAAGCTGGACAAATGGTCTGCTTTCCAGGTTTTAAATAGAAGACATTGTCAACTTCACAGAGCACAATCAAGATTACTAATATTCCCCTACTATAGTAACAGTCTCATTTGAGTGCGGTCGTAACAATCAGTACGCCTGCATCTTCTTCTGCCTGCTTATATTATATTGCAAACCTGCTTCTGAAAGTTTGGTAGCAAGTAAGTCAATGAGACGACTCTTATTTCTTGGATTTGCTAGAAAATCATCTTTTGACATTGTTGGTGTCATGGTGTCATCAAAAAGCATGTCTGCAGATGAGAGAGTCCTCGTTTTCCTCATACGCTCAGCTGTCTTTGTTCCTCTTTGAATATCTTCAGGCTAGCCATTGAAGACAACTACTGCCCCAGGATATTTGGAGATGACAACATACTGCATGTATCTGTCACAGTTTGAAGAGAATGATGCATTTGTAGGCCAGACAACTCTGTGTAACAGGAATCCCCCATCAATTACATATTGCACCTGACCAGTAAAGTGCTTGTTCGTCAGGGGCTTAAGATCTTTGTATAGAGTGGACTTTGTTCCTTTTTTCATGCATCCTTTGTCAAAAAGTGACAGAGAATAAGGTCCTAGATCGTAGCTCAAAAAGTTTTCGAGTTTTTCGTTGGAATGCTTAGCAAATGAAATCCGTTGGAATAAAGTTGTGCGATTCACGGGGACCATTCGAACATCTCCATTCTATTTTTGTTGTCTCTTTTTACTCCTGCATCCTTCAAAGCAACGTGTTGATCAGAGCTAGAAAGCGAAACACTACAGTCCTAGATTGATGCAAGTGATCCTGATCTAGATCCAGGTATTACAAAAAATCTGCAAAGGTCACGAAATTTAGCTTCTAAAGTTTAGACCTTTAGAGTCTAAACTAAACAATATCATACACACTGCCAAGTAGGTTATGTCGAGGTAAAACTTCAAAAAGTCCAAATTTGCCTTTTCTGATTTTTTGCCTGGGCTTTGAGGACGCTCTCAAAGCTCAAGGGTTGGTTGCACAAAAAAATATTGGGAACATAATATGTAGGAAATTCAGTTATGTTGAACTTAGTATTCACCCAACGTTGCTTTGAAATGCACAGTTTCGGAGATATTGTTAAAAACTGAAAAAAGCTCCATTCAGTCCGTTTATGCCTGTTACAAAAATGACGGCATTTTTTTTGTTGGCAAACGTCAAATTCATACTTTGCAGCTATAAATACACTATATTACCAAAAATCACAAGTACAGCAAAACTTTTTGTTTTAAAACCAGGGTTCTAGATAGACACAGGTGACTGTGATCACTCCAAAAGGCTGCAAAGGTCCTTCTAAAAGGCTGAAAAAAGTCTGAAACTTTAGCCTGTAAGCCATCAATGACGTCTTTAACTGCCAAAAATATTGTCAGGAGCGTTATTTTGAAGTAAATTTTTAAAAAATCGCAAATGTGCCCACTTTTGATTTTTTGCCTGCATTTTGAGGGCGCCCTCAAAGCTCAAAAGTTGGTTGCACAATTTTTTTTGTAGAATATAAAATGTAGGGAATTTAGTTGTGAACAACTTTGTATGGAGTTAGTGTTGGCGTTTATTAAATCACTTGGGAGATATTTCAGAAAAACTAAAAATAGTCCAATTTTTTGCCTGTTTTTTGCCTGTAAAAAAAATTGCCGGTAAATTTTTTGTTGGCAAACCTCAGATTCGTGTTCAGCAGCTCAAAATACACTATGGTACAAAAAATCAAAACTACACCAAAACTTGCATTTATTTCGCTATTTTTGGGCTTGCGGTACTAGACTATTAGTGGAAAGTAACCACCATGCAGGATTATTATGTGGTTACAAATTCAAATTAATGAAGAAAACTTCATGCACTGGGTGGGATTCGAACCAACGGATCCCTACGCTACCTGGATTACCAGACTGGCGCGTTAAAAACTTGACTACCAATGCACTGTACATGTGTTTTCTCTTGGGCTTAGTGTTCTATGCCCAAGCTTAGGTGGTAGAGAATGCTTTGAGCATTAACCTCGCCTGGTGGTAACCTTTCACTAGAGAGTGTTATTTTTATTATTATTATTATAGATCAAGTTTACACACGTGTCATGCTTACACCCTGTATATACCCATAGATCCCCGGACTCATGGTACACAGTAGGCGTTAGCTATACGGTTCTCCATGGCAAGATCCAAAGCAGGTCATCAAGTACTGAACTAATCTTTTCTAATCTATTAATTTAATGAATGAAATAACTGCGAGATAAACATCATTCCGGAGACAACAATATACAGGGTGTCCATATGAACTTTATGTTTATTATTATTAACTCGTTGGATTGACTACTGCCCGTAGTCCAGAGATCTTGAGTACGATCCCTGGTCGGAACACACTTTTCATACAGAAAATTCTGTTCCCTCCGTACATGTGAGGCGGCCCTACCCAGGCTGGACGAGGTTAATGTGGGTAGCTGGTACGATTACCAGCGAATGGAGGGTAAAACCCCTTTCTTAGTCAGGACGTAAATCAAATAGAATCGTTAGTGTTAGGAAGGGCATCCAGTTGTTAAAATATGCCACATTCCACCACCTACCAACCTCAACCATGAGGTTGAACAATGCCAACACCAAGTAGGTTTGGAAAAAGGCAAAGTGAAAGATGAAGATTAACTGGTTGGAGTTCCACAAGAGAAGCCCCAATTCTCACATCGACCTATATTAGATCTATTGTGAGCGGTTTGACTTACTCACACTCCTATTTCTAGTATGTGTGAGAAGATTGTAACTTGGTTTACTATATCCAGATTTATGTTCCCTGGACAAGCAGGGCTAGGTTCTTCACTCTTGTTTCCAAGTTTCAAAAATATCAAGTTAAACTTTTTGTTTATACTGATTAAAATAGAGAGGTTAGTTGATGGCATGGATAATCAGAACTATTACATAGTATTACATGCTGATGAGAGCAAACAGCTGTCCAGGTATGTTCTGATATTCATGTACATCTAGTACAATTTCTCACTTTTCTTTTCTGTTACAATTGTGTTAATGCATGAGGTCGGTTTAATAGACGATAGCTAGATGAGATTACGTATCAATTTCCACTTTTAGCGTTGCTTAACTTCATTGGTCCATCGGAGACTGATAATTACGTTCGATCTCTACTCTTCAGTGTTCATTTTTCCAGACAAGATTTCTTACAGAAACCATTCTAACAAACCAGTCCTACACTTGAAGACAAAAGACAAGATAAGCCAGAAGCCTGGATGCGATCACTTCACACATAAACTACCAGATTAGAGAATCCCCAGTCAAGCCATCATGTGTAAGTGGCAAGTCCCACAAAGTTAGCTCAGAGCTTCGACTTAATTTATTTTTAATTTTAATTCCATTTTTCATGGCTTGATTGTAAATTGTGAATTTATGTAGTGTGAATAATTCTTATGTACATAAAACGTACAAAGGAATTCCGAAGAATTTACAGGATCGCTTTGGTTGAATGCATGCGTGAAAGAGTTATTTGCCATCGTATTTTTGCTTTTGGTTTCTTTCTGACAATTTTTTTATTATAGGCTATTCTTGTGGAAGGAATCAAATTGATTATTGCTACTAGTGAGGGCTCTGGTAGCATAGACTGTGGACTACTGGACGAGCTCCTATGGGGACAAGAAGAATAAACCAACACGGTGAGTAATTCCAGAAACCTCCGAATCAATAAATTATGTAAGTTGTTTTTCTCTGAAAAAGAAGGAATAGAAATTTAGAAAAATAATTTACGTAAAAATATTAATATTTAATACTATTTAAGAATACAGGCTCCTTCATTTAAGAACCGACCTCATTAGTTTGATCAATAAGGCGGCGGACTTGTAACCTGGAGGTTGGTGGTTCAAGTCCCGGATTCAGCGTAGATTTAGTGAAGCGAGTTTGATTAGTTGTGATATCACGAATGTGATTAGAAGGTAACATCATAATTGAATATACTATTTGATTTAGCAGCAGAAGTAGATACTACTTTATATAAATTATAAGCTTCACATAACAAAAATATTCCACAATACCAACAGTAGTAGATCTAAATAGAGGTAGGTGTGATAATTGGTGCTTCTCTTGTGGAACTCCAACTAGTCTATAATAATAATAATAAAAAGTAGTAGTAGCTGTTGAGTAAAAAAAAATACATTAGGAACTGTAAAAATCAGGTGGAAACTATTCCTGACAAAAGAATACAAGAAATTTAATACATGTTACACCTCAACCATATGAATGAAGCATCAGTGAACGAAGCCAACAAAACAACATTGTAGGAACTGTCCGAATCAAGTTCAAAGAACGGAGACTTGCCAGATCATTTGTAAGCAAATCCAAAGCTCTTCCGAACAAATTAGAAGCACCCAATATCTGATGTAGATTAAATTGGTAATCTTTATTTATTTGATTTGTAACTTCCAGAACGAATGTAGAATAAACTTTTAAATTACAGAACGATGGTCGATTGCAATATGTGCTACATTGCTACAAGGTGGAAGTTCCGCAGGTGGCTTCAGCTGTTCATGAAAGGGACGGGACGTTTCAAAGTTCGCTTCGCAAGGTGTACAGATGAAAGAAAGAATCAATACATGGATTAAATCTGGTAAATATCTGAAATATGTTTTTTCTTCAGTGGAATTCACTTGTTAATCACTCATACATCAGTTTCCAGGGATTCCCGAAGTTATCCGCCAATCATGGGTCAAACATCGAGTCCTTTTTTATTGTCTTCGATTCCATCCGCCAGAAAAAAACATTTGCTACTTATAGTGGGTGAGATTACTGTAAGTGTCGGTCATAGCTGCTAGCTTACTAATAGAAAAAGATGAAAACTTAGTCGGTGGATAACCCTGATTGTTGAAAACGACATTTAAAAGTTATGTCAGTGGACATTTTCTAAATTTGTAACACTTTCGTATAACATTTTTTTAGTATTGTTCTAACGAAGCAATTTTTTAAGCTCCACTTACAAGACATACAAAACTTAAGTCTAGATTTTGCGAATTATTATATGTATGTTTGTTTGTTTGTACCTAGATGGTAGATTATTTTAAAAGGACTGTCTATAAGTATTAGAAATTTTTATTGATAAATTTTATCTTAAAGTTCAATATAAAAAGAAGTGTTTGAATAAGAACAATAGCAACTAGCATCAGTCTCTCTAGAAATTGGATATTTTTTACTTTAAAAATTTTCGAGTTCGCCACTGCCTACCAACGAGCCAATAATTTACACCAGGCTCCCAGAGACCATCCTAATGAACTTAATCCGGAACCGTCGTAAAGCTCAAGCTCAGTGTCACAATAGAATAAATATTGCAAGCGCATGCCGCTGCACATCGCCAGTGGAATGTTTGTTGTTGAGGAGAAGATAGTAAAGAATTTTGGTGAACTTAGTTCCGAATCCGAACCTAAGGGCGGAATTAATAGACGTTTTTGTAATACCTCTGTGGCGCTAAGTCACGGATTGCGTACTGGATACGATAGGGAAAACCGACACTTCGAAATGACTTGAGTGATAGAATTTGTCTATTAATTCCGCCCTAAATGATAGTCCTGTTTTGTTTAGGAAAAATCTTACTTCTGTCTGTCCCGGTAGATCAGTGGTAAAGGCGGAATCCAGAGATTCTAGAGGCCGTAGGTTCAAAACCCAGCCGGGACATGACAAGTTATCCTCCCATTTGGGATTTTCACCTCATAATAATAAATGTCTTGGACTTACTGCTGGAATAATGGGACTTTAATAGTCCTAGGGTAAAATCAAAAGACGTTTTTGTAATACCCCTGTGTAATACGGATTGCTTACTTTGTAAGATAGGCAAAACTAACGCTTAGCAATGACTTAAGTTACAGATGTTGTCTATTAATTTTGCCTCTTATCGTGCAGTATAATTAAGGCGATATTAGTACTATTATTATTATTACTTACTCTTAATCCCATAGCCATTTAATCTGCAGTTGGTATTTAGTCTCAGTATAACGCTTTCGTCTCCTTTGGAATCTATACTGTGCATCATTTTCTTCAATTCATATTTTGCATATCAATCTTAACTTGTTTCCAACATCTCATTCTACATCTTGGTCTTCGTCCGCATTACTATTTGTTATTAGGAAAAACTAAATTGTCTAATTATTAGGATTTCAAATTTGAACCATCATCGTGGTAGGTTCCCAGGATGGGTGAAGTTGATTGATATGGGTGCTGGTTTGTAAATTTCCAGCAAATAGAGGGTATATCTTACGTCTCGAATGATTTAGATGTTAATATGATAACCAGGAAAAAACTTCAAGAAGGGTTTTCTTGTAGTGGCATTTTATGCTGCTTACGAAAAATCGACGTTACATGTTTTGTATTGTTGATTCAACATTCAGCATCATAATTATAATATTTTGAGAAGCAAAAAAAAAAAAAAAAATTGCAACATTTGACAAAACATTTTAGGTAAGTATACATGAGCAAGGAAGTAATAAAGAAGAAGAAGAAGAAGATAAAAACATGTTATTGTATGATTATACTACAAAACACCCACTAAATGTTTGTTAATAATTATTATAAAAAACGATCCATTTTTTATGTTGAAAAAACCACCTCACATCTAGACGACATGTTGTTCGCGAAGATCCATATTTCACGGAAGGGTGGGCCACACTTTTGCAGTTGTTTACAAGACAAAATCAGCAGGGGTCCGTATTTTCTGGTCCGAAATTTAAGTAGAACAAATTGTACTGTCAAATGTAGCTTGGGCAAAAATTACGAGGTCGACAGAAGCATATGTCATTCTGTTTGGGACATGAAATGAGTAGTCATGTTTTGAGCATACTTCAGAAAACAGGTATTTAAAGTAAATTAATATCCAAAATTATTAATAATTTAGTTAGTAAATGACCAAATGAACATGCTGTTCAAGCAAAAATATGGGCTTGTCGAATCGTTAGCAACACAAGATCAATACAACAATGAAGTTGTCTTGAAGGAAAGTCAACAATCTGCAAAATATTTGAGCCTTGTAGTAGAGTAACTTGAAAATCAGAAACTTGAATAAATAAAAATTGTAAGGAACTGTTAATTTTTTGGTGACAATATTTTGCCCAAAGTTGTGTTTGACATTTGCAAGTAGGTACAGTACTGGAATTGGACATAATTCTCGAAGCATGAGTGGAGCTGTTCTGAATATTGAACATCCTAAAGGTGGTTATGTCAAATGGCAATAAACAACAGAGAACAAAACATACAAGCACTGGGCACAGGTAAATGTTGTACCCGAGCTTTGGCAAGAACAGTGGCGGACGTTGGACAAGGAAGTGAAAATTAGTCAAACAAGAAAAGTGAGAAGTTGGCTAACAAAAGTAAGAGTTATTCTAGATCTACGATCTGTGAATGTTAAAATTAAACTAGACAAATGTTTAGAATTGATTGGACTTCTTCTGTGGGTAATAGCATCGAATGTCATCAACAAACCTCTGTAGGTATATTAATCAGCCAAAATAGAAAAGTAAAGAGTTATACCAATGATTAACTGTTGAGTTTAACACTGATATTTGGAAACTGTAGCCCCAAAAAAATCTGCCCAAATTTCTAATATGAGTTATTTTTATCATACATTATACCTTCAATCTTTTTCCCCGTATTCTTCCACCGGGATAAAAAAATATTTTCTGTATGCTGTAAACAACAAGTCACTTTAACATTTTTTTAATAGCAATACAAATACTGAGATTGACGCTTTTAAATAGACCTCATTAATAGTGTCTCAAAACCTTTCACCATTGCTTCAACATGCTCATTCGTTTCCAAGTTGACTCTAAGGCATCCATTTTGCAAATCTATGGACTAAAACAAGTCAATCCTATGACATGGTCCAATTAATAACGCCACTGAGCTGAAATCCCCAAGACAGGATCTGAACTAGTGAGCTGGGGCCCGGATCACTGAGCCAGAGCATAATTATTATTAAGGTGAAAACATTGAACATCCATGTTAACAAGATCCTTAATTAAAATGCTGAAACTAAAGCTTGTAGTTAAATTATTCAAATTCAACTTGTGTGTTATTCTAAATAAATTGACAGATTCAGTGAATGTTTATTGAAGACTTGGGCATCAGTGCATACGGTGTGGAGTTGGTATATCTAGAAACCTCAGTGAAGATGTGTATAATCTCAAAGCACATAATTTTACAATTCTGAACTTCTCAAGGTGTTCGTTGATTGTTTTTTTATGTTGTTACCTGGAGGTCCCATTTTTTGCGAATAAGACCATTTTTTAAAAATGGGCAATTTGAGTCAGCTAAAAACCTCATTTAGAATAAATTTTGAATGTTTATTGGGTCTAGTCCCGTTAAATTAAATTTTAAACGTTCTAAATCATTAATTAATTGCTAATTTATCAGCTAGCAAGGCTGGTGGAAGTTTGGCTGGTCTGCTTCCTGCTTGTTTTTAGTCTGACTGTTTCTTTCTTCAGAGGATATTTATTAGCTATGTATCTATTAGGTATTATAAATGCAATACTATGGATATCGGAAATATTCCCTTGTGTCTTTGTGTATAATTATGTGAAAAGTACTCGTATACATAAATTAAAGTCCAGTAAGTGAGCCACCCAGATTCAGCGCATCTACATGTCCAATCCTAGCTCGTATATCTCCTCGCAGACTATCTTGATTTGCTACAATGTCTCCTAAGATTTCCTCACCTGTATCAACAACTTTGGCACCTCAGCTGTCTTTATTACCTCGGGAGTTTTATGATTATTGCTCAAATTACAATTTAGACTTTTAATTAATGCAACAGTCCCATCTACGTTCAGAGTGACGAAGATGTTTCTAGTTTCCATTTCGAGGAATTGCTCTCATGTTAGCTGCTTTGTGTGTGTAAGTCTTTAGCTAATAACTCAGGAGAATTTGTCGTGTTCATATACCTAGTAGCTCTTTCCTGTTTGCAATCTCTTCTATAATCATCCATCTCTTGTACTATGGAAGGTGAAATCTAATTCAACTGCTTCTGCAAACTTTGTTTCATTTAAATATCCAGCTAATAGATTAAAGTCAGCCATTTACACTGTCCACTTTTCTTATTTCCGAGTTGATCTATAGATATTTGTTGTACAATTTAATTTTTTTTTTTTTTTTTTTTTCCCCCGTTAGGCGCTTTAACACCACTGGTGTAGTGGGTCGTTCGCGCCGATTCCTCAATGAACTAAATCAGGTTGATTAGTTTAGTTTGTTTTAGATACTCCATAAGGGAGTCAATAGATGAGCAGTCGTCGATAAGGCTAGGTTCAACGGCAAGGGATTTACGTATTTGGATATGGATTCTACATGAGAGAATGTGTTTGACAGACAGCATCTCTCCGCATTGGCAGACGGGTGGAGATGTCTTGAGGAATAGAAACTTATGGGTAATGCGTGTGTGGCCAATGCGGAGTCTAGTAAGGACGACTTCTTCAAATCTAGTGTTTCTATTGGACGAAGACCAATAGTCGACCAAAGGCTTGATTGATTTTAACTTATTAGCATTGGGTTCAGAGTTCCATGATTCTTGCCAGAATAATTTTATGGTCTTATTAATGAAAGGAGAAAAATCTTCAGAACAGCAAATTTTTAAAGTATCATGGGAGTCATTAGGAAATTGGGTAGCTCGGTCAACAGCTTCGTTCCCACGTATACCACAGTGGGAAGGACACCACAACAAGGATAGTTGTTTTGAACAGGTTTTGAGGTCCAAAATTGCTGAAAAAACCTTTGTAACAAGAGGATTGGTTGCTTTAGGATTAGCTAAAAAATTCAAAGCACTTAAAGAGTCAGATACAATTAGAAAGTTAGAGGATGGGAGATATTTAATGTGGATAATACAAAGAAGCAATGCAATTAATTCAGATGATAAAACACAGTTCACATCATTCAGTTTGTAGGAGTACATGATATTTTCGATACTGTAAGCACAGCTTGTTAAGTTTACTGATTTTGACCCATCAGTATAACATACTACATGATTATTATACCTGGAATCAATAATTTCTGCAAAGTTTTGACGGTGCACAGACGGAGCTACATTACGTTTTTTACTGGCGTGAAGAGAAAGATCTATATCAGGGATTTCTAGAGACCAAGGCGGTTTGGGCTTGACAAATGGAGCAAACTCACTTAGCTTTGTCAACCGCGTGAATTCATTGTATTGATCCACACGAGTAGACAATGGTAGCGGCGAGTTACAAGGATAATTATCATCATTATGATTTGATTTGAAGAGGATCTTATTTACAGGATTGAGAGGGCAACTACCGATTTTCGCAACATATTTCAACATTAACTTAGTCCTACGTAAGTGTAAAGGTAAAATACCAGATTCAACATAGAGACTGGGAACAGGGCTGGTCCTGAGAGCACCAGTAGCAATCCTGATTCCCGCATTATGAACAGGATTTAATTTATTTAGTAAACTTGGTTTAGCAGAGGCGTAAATAAAGCAACCATAATCAAACAAAGGTAAAACATATGATTTGTACAATTTAAGGAGAGTGTCACGGTGAATACCATATCTTTTATTCGATACCATTTTTAGAACATTTAGAGCAGTGGTGGTGCGATTTTTTAGAGAAAGAATGTGTTTTGTCCATTTCAACTTGCAATCCCACGTCAAGCCAAGAAACTTAACCTGGTCAACAAAGTTCAACTGGACATTATTATAAAACAAAGGAGGAAAATTCGCATTGCGTGCTCTAGAAAAGGTAACACATACTGACTTGGAAGGATCAGCGGAAAAAATTAAACCATTCTGATTAGACCAGGTAAGAATGTCATTCAAAGTACTTTGAATGCGAGATCTCATTAAATCAGTATTTTTGCCACGCGCAATAATCATGAAATCATCAATGAATAGGAGTCGCTTTAAAGGGGCTTTTACCAAGTTCAGAATGTCATTGATAAAAACAATGAAAAGCATAGGGCTCAATGATGAACCTTGGACTATGCCATTTTCCAAAGGATATTTATCAGATAAGGAATTATTTAGTTTAACTCTGATGCATCTATTATTTAAGAAATTACTTAGGTACTGAAGTAAGATACCATTGATACCAAAACCAACCAGAGAATTTTGTGGCGCCAAGTCATGTCGAAAGATTTTTGGCCGTCTAAAAGTACTGCAATGGTGCACTCCTTTTTGAGTAGGCCACGAGCCACCTCTTCTTCAAGAAAGGCTAAATTATCCAAAGTAGACCTTTTAAAACGACCACCACTTTGAAAATGACTAATTACGCCTTTCTTCTCAAGTATCCAAGTCAATCTTTTGTTAACCATTTTTTTAAATAATTTACTCAAACAATTAAGGAGAGAAATAGGGCGATAGCTGGAAGGAAATATCTTGTCCTTACCAGGTTTCAACAGAGGAATAATTAAAGCCTCACCCCATGACGAGGGAAACTTACCTGTCCTCCAAATAAAGTTATAGATCTCCAATAAGGAACGTAAGGCGTTTTCAGGAAGCTCTTTCAATATTGGAAAAGAAATGCCATCAGGTCCAGCGGCTTTAGATGAGCAAGTAGAAAGAACATCACATAATTCTTGATAAGTAAAGGGGACATTAAAGTCAGCTCTATGATTTAAATCTATTTGTATAGGAATACTCTCACAAGAAGCTTTGTGCGATAAAAATTCATTGCTAAAATTAGCATTGGAGGAAACGGAAGAAAAGTGAGAGCCTAGTAAATTAGTGATAGTAGCTGTGTCATAAATTATCTTACCTGGGTCATTGATATCCTGAAGAGCTGAAATACTTCTAGGAGAATACTTACCACGTAGTTTGCCCATCTTATGGAATAATTCACCAGAAGAATGAGATTTGTCAATAGAGCCAACAAAGTTGGTCCAGGATTCTTTCTTTTTAACCTTAATGGTTTTCCTGGCGATAGCTCTTGCTTTCATAAACGCAATTCTGTTATCAGGGGTAGGATTACGTCTGAGGGAACGCAGATACCTCTTCCTATCCTTTATAACCTTCTTAACCTGGTCATCCCACCATGGTACAGGAAGCTTATTTGGAGGTAGATGTTTAATGGGAATGGAAGAGTTCGCTGCACTAATAATATTAGTATTGATAATGGAAATGATATTGTCTATATCTGTATCATTATCAATAAGGTTAAAATTAAATGTAATGTTTGATCTGAATTTTTCCCAATCAGCTTTTTCATAGAACCAAATTTTTGGGAGGGATGAAACAGACTGAGAAACATGAGGTAAGGGAAATTGATGACTAATAATAATAGGAAAGTGATCTGAAAAATGGATGTCATTAGTGGTGTTCCAATTCAGATCAGGATATAAAATTGAAGAAGCAAAGGAAAGATCGATGGAAGAATGAGTGAGGTGCGATAGATTAAAGTGGGTGGGACTGCCTGTGTTGAGCAAAAGTACGTTATCATTGTTTAGGATAAATTTCTCGACTTCCCTACCTTTAGTATCGATTCTAATGTCACCCCAAAGTGGGTTGTGAGAATTAAAATCACCTAAAAGGATGAACGGAAGTGGGAGTTGATTCTTGATGTTTGTCAGATCAGATTCGGAAAATCTTAACTGCGGTGGTATATAAATATTGCACACACATACAGGTTTATCAAATCCAGGTAATTTAACCAGGACCGCAATACATTGAAAATTAGAATGGATATTTATTTGTTTAGCGTAACATGTGTTATGAATAAAAGTGCAAACACCACCGCAAGCTATATTTCCATCAAGGTAATCAAACCTATATAGATCGAAATTATTAAGCTTGGGAGTTTTATTAGGTGATAAATGGGATTCTTGTATACAAATAATCATTGGATCGATCTTACGCACAAGGCATTTAAGTTCGTCCATGTGATTAATTAGACTATTTACGTTCCACTGAACAAGGAAATCAGTAAAAGACATGTTTAGATTGTTTAGTGAACATAAAAAGATAGTTATTCCATAAGACTGAAAACTGAAGATACCAGGAATATAAAGAAATATAATTGAAATCTTGACAATAAAATTTCTTCATTAATAATTATTAATATTAAATGAAAGATAGACATAAACTATCATTGTATCGATCTTATAAGACATAGATAGATTAGGTAGACACAACCCTCAAGTTTTTTTACATTTTTTTTTTTTTTACATTTTTTTTTTTTATTATTAATAGACAGCCACCGTAGCAGGACCGGAAGCAGGCAGGACGAGTAAGTAGCAAGACAGGAAGCAGGCAGGACAAGTAAGTAGCAGGACAGGTATCGGGAAATCTTCATGAATATATTTCAATATACTTTTAGAGACCAGGAAAGTGGGTATATCAAATAGAATATCCAAATAATCTTTTCATAATAAGTTCAATAGAAAATTACTTGTGGTTGAGAAATCGACAGTTCGAACTTGTATACATAATAGTAAGTTCAATGTAACATAGCATGTTTAATATTGTCAATTTGATATGTATTTAATTTTATATTGTTACTGGGCTGAGTTTATGAGTACCAGCCATATCTTTTGGTCATTTGAATATCTGGACTTGTAGGCTTAATTCAATTTAACTTAACAGAGCTGGTATTAGGAGATTATGAATACGTTCTGCCAAAGCGTTCAGTACTTGGAAATCCGTAAGTCTAGTGAAAGCATTTTATTGTTAACTGGAACCTATGATGGTGACGGACAGGATACATGGTTGGCCGGAAAGGAGGCGAGCTTGAGGACACAGCGGGATGAGGAGGTGGGTGGTGGCTGCCGTCATGACTTATCAATTCATTTTTTTTTTTTTAATATATATTTTTGATTTTTTTGTATATTTTTGTATTTTTTTTGTGTATTTTTGTATTTTTTTGTCTGTGTTTTTTTTTTTTAAGTATATATATATTTTTTTTAACTCATGGGCAATATCTACCAAAATAGAATAAGTACAGAAACAGGACTGTTGAAGAGGAGAAGGGGAGGTGGGTAAATTTACTTATCAGTCATTGGAGGGACAAGACCAGGAGGGTTCTTGCCACCATCACCTAATAATACATTATTCAAGCCTTTACATATGGCTTTTATTTTTTGTTTCAGTTTGGTTCCCATGCTAGGTTCAGTTATGATTTTCTCGAAAACTTCGATGACAAAAATCGGATCTAAATCATAATTGTCTTTAATAATATCGAGTTTTTTCTTAAAAGATTGATTCTTAAAATCCTCGATCATTCTAACAAAGATAGAAGGGTCAGTGCATGGCTCGTGTTTCTCAATCAAGGGGCAAATAGACTGTAAATCTACAATAGGAACGAAAGCTTTTTTGTCGGTATCATGAGGAGGGGGAGAATCAGTGTGTGAACGTTTCACACCCTTATCACTTTTACTTACTTTCTCAATGTCAGCACTTGAATTTTCCTCTAGGCTTGAAGCACTTGGTTTCTGAGATTCCTCAATCAAATGGGTATGTGGGGGGGTATTATTACTAAGGATGATCTCAGAGTCATCACTGAATAAGTCATCGACTTCTGAGATACTTACCTTGTGAGGGAGTGGTACATCAGTAGACTTTGTTACAGTCTCAACAGTATTAGCAGGAGGCGAGTCAGGGGATGAAGGTGGAGGAGGAGCAGCCACAACAGTTATCTCCGGAAGAGGGGGGATACCAGTTGTACGAGTATGAGTGGCAAAGTGAGGTAGGAAAGAGAAGTTGTTACCTGTCGGGCGCTCCTGCACCGCAGCGGGTCCAGCACTGGTCTTGATCTTGTCCAACCTATCCTGAGCAGGAGTATTAAGAGCAGGAGGAAGGAGGGGAGGAGACTGGATAGAGGGACAGTTTTTAGACAAATGCCCTTCCGCATTACACTTGAAACAATTGACTCTGTCGATAGTAATGTAGATTTTATAGAACACATTTTCAAAATACATGGAGATAAAAGGAGGAAGATCCTCAATGTTCTCAACAAGTACAGATCTGCGAAATCCAACCAAATGGCCAAAGCGCTCATGGCGTACACCTAAGTTCACAAAAGTCATGGGCGAAACAACCTTGGTATACTTATTCAATTCATTAATTAAAAGAGTATCAGACATACCAGGTTCAGTGTTGCATAGGTAAATCTTATAATCATTGTTGACCAACTTTTTAACAGTCAAAACTTTACTGTCAATAACTATTTGAGGATGGTTATCATAAAGTTTTAAAACATCAGATTCAGAGGAAAGGTAAATTTTAACCTGATCATTATTTTTTCCTGCAAATACCATCTTGTCGTCACCGACAACATCACCTACAGCGCATAAGTATTTCTCCATAGTGATTGATGGGTCAAAGGGTAAGACGAAACCACATGTTTTAGGTAGATACAAGTTATCGACCTTAGGGTCACTTCTAACTTGGGGAATCTTGTTATACTTGTAACCTCCTCTGGGGATGTAGGATACTCGTGAGGAAGATTTTAAAACGTTAGAAAAATTCATTTTTGTAATGCGAAATTAATGATAAATAGGTAAAGAGATAAACTTGGTTATATTGTAATGAGTAAACAAAATGAAATTGGTAAAGGTCGATAAGTAAGTAAAAATACTAATTAACTAGACAAGTGTTTTAGTTTAATGAAACAGAAACACTTAGACCAGCGAAAAATAGAAACACGTAAGAATAGGACTCGTAAACAAAAAGGCCGAAGGAAACCATGGTAACACAATTGAAACGAGAAAATAAACAAAAGTACGAAATCAGAAAAGGAAAACTTGGCGAGTAAATTACAACTACGCGTTGCTTACAGAAAATGTTTATCAGTTGTCATGGCAACCGATATGCCTAAATAACAAACTTAATATTATCCCTAGTCTTATCACTCATAAAAAAACTCTTATCACAAAGAAAAACAACACAATCGTAAAAGACAACGATCAAATCGTAATCAGCGCCTTTGAAATAGTCACTATGCAAAAAATTAGATCACTCTAACGATTATTACCACTGAAAAAAATAAATCAAACACGAGCGAAAGAGAACGAACTGAACGCGACGACTTTTGAACGGGGAATGTACAATTTAATTAAATTTTAAGTACGCGGATAATCCAACAAATTTCATCATTCACATTGACGAACGACCTTCTCATCTTTTCTTTTAGCAACGATTAGCAATATAAAACAGGCATTGTTGGTCGAGTGGTTAATTCAGGCAGGGTGGACATCTAATGGTTCGAATTGCGCCCAATGCATGATTTTTTACTAATTTGTTTAATAATTTAACCTCATGATAATACCCTCAAAACATATGCTGGAGTAAATTGTTTCTTAAGCTCATCTGGTAAGATCAGTGTGTAAAAAAAAAAAAAAAAAAAAAAAAAAATGCATTCATTACGTTTTTGAGATTCCTAATAACTAACGTGAAATTGTCTTTTTCTATCGTTGTTGATTTCTTGTTTTTTTCCAGGACTGCCTTTGTATTCATATATTTGTATTTATTACAAATAAATATTATGTTAGAAGAGAGTTGCCAATGCGAGTCGTGAACATGAATAAAAATGAGCTAATCAGTGGTTAAACAAGAAATTACTTGAAATCCTTCTGTCATACTAAAATTCTGATGTTGTCACAAAGAAACATATTATTTTATTTATTCTTCCTGTAATTTCAAAGTAAATTTACACCTTTACCAATCGATCTGTGAGCTGTCTTTTCTGAGTCTTTTCATGCTTTAACTATATAAATAGTCAGGAAATTCAATATTTTATGCATTTTATAGTTCCCCAGTATCGCATAATCGGTTTATTGATAGGTAATAACTTGATTTATAAATTGGACGGTAAGAACTATTTCTTTATTATATTTTGATCATATATGGACGTGGACTATTATAGACTCGGATAATTTAACTAAGCCATTACAAGCACTTGTTATTGGCATTCGACACTTTTATATTGATATGCAGTGGTGAGGCGTCATAATTATGGAAAAAAGTGTGTTTCTCATCAGTGGCGCAGTTGGAGTGACAAAATTTTCAAGAATAATTCTCTTTGCAAAAAACTTTATCTATTTCCATCGTTGAAGACAATGCGTGTAAAATTTTGACACAAATAAATATAGGTATTGAAATAATGTTTGTCAAAATTCTAGAGTTGTGGTTTCACAAATCAAAGAAGTTACTGTTAGATCTAGGGCAACATTTGGTAAATCAGATCTGTGAACTGAGATCATCTGAGTAGCCAAAGCAAATGAAACAATTTATCAGCATAAACAGATAATTATCCAAAAGTCAATATTGCCACATTCTTCTGCTCTGGCGGAATTGTTTTATATTCTTTGGTTTTTTAATACATATATAATGACCACTATTAGACTGTCAAGCACTCAATGAGGGGCATACTAAAATCATAATCAAAGATATTATATAAATGTGTATAAGTAATATTATATCGCACCCTTAGTATTATATCATGACATGTCAAAAAAGTGTTTTTTTGGGAAATGACAAAACAAAGTTTGAATGTTTATAATTTCAGAACGGTTTGCCCAATTTAAATGAAAAGTATCTTGAAGGAAAATATGAAGTGTTGTTGTTCATTTTTAATGAAATTTCATATTTTTTATTTTTATGTATTATGAAATAATTTACTTTGAAAATTATTGGTTTTGATATGTCACACTCTATCGTATTGAATTTTATTATTTTTTGTGAAAAACTGTAACATTGGAATATATCTTTTTTTAACACAAAAACCCAAGAATTATTATGAGATATGTCAAAAATGGCTCATATTTGTCTCATTTTAGCACAAAATTCAATTTTCATTTTCATACTTGTAACATTGTAGGTAATATTGTATCACAAAAAGATTGTGATTATAAGGTATACACAACCACACTTCTGTCCGTTCCTCTTTTTTTATACCTTGTAGCTATTAATTAAGAACATCCTGGAACAAATAAAAAATAATATTATTACAAAGAAAATCAAATTTGTAACTTTTATTTTTGAAATAACTACAAATTAATAAAGAAATAAAATGGCTTCTTACATAAGGCACAAAAATTGAAATAAAGAACACCAGTACCAATTCTTATACCTAGCATGAGTAACAATTCTAGTACCTAGCATGAGTAACAATTCTAGTACCTAGCATGAGTAACAATACTTATACCTAGCATGAGTATCAATTCTTATACCTAGCATGAGTATCACTTCTAGTACCTAGCATGAGTAACAATTCTAGTACCTAGCATGAGTAACAATTTTAGTACCTAGCATGAGTAACAATTCTTATACCTAGCATGAGTAACAATTCTTATACCTAGCATGAGTAACAATTCTTATACCTAGCATGAGTAACAATTCTTATACCTAGCATGAGTATCACTTCTTATACCTAGCATGAGTAACAATTCTTATACCTAGCATGAGTAACAATTCTTATACCTAGCATGAGTATCACTTCTTATACCTAGCATGACTATCAATTCTTATACCTAGCATGACTATCAATTCTTATACCTAGCATGAGTAACAAGTAACAATTCTAGTACCTAGCATGAGTATCAGTTCTAGTACCTAGCATGACTATCAATTCTTATACCTAGCATGACTATCAATTCTTATACCTAGCATGAGTAACAATTCTTATACCTAGCATGAGTAACAATTCTAGTACCTAGCATGAGTAACAATTCTAGTACCTAGCATGAGTAACAATTCAAGTACCTAGCATGAGTAACAATTCTTATACCTAGCATGAGTAACAATTCTTATACCTAGCATCAGTAACAATTCTTATACCTACCATGAGTAACAATTCTTATACCTAGCATGAGTATCACTTCTTATACCTAGCATGAGTAACAATTCTTATACCTAGCATGAGTAACAATTCTTATACCTAGCATGAGTATCACTTCTTATACCTAGCATGACTATCAATTCTTATACCTAGCATGACTATCAATTCTTATACCTAGCATGAGTAACAAGTAACAATTCTGGTACCTAGCATGAGTATCAGTTCTAGTACCTAGCATGACTATCAATTCTTATACCTAGCATGACTATCAATTCTTATACCTAGCATGAGTAACAATTCTTATACCTAGCATGAGTAACAATTCTAGTACCTAGCATGAGTAACAATTCTAGTACCTAGCATGAGTAACAATTCTAGTACCTAGCATGAGTAACAATTCTTATACCTAGCATGAGTAACAATTCTTATACCTAGCATCAGTAACAATTCTTATACCTACCATGAGTAACAATTCTTATACCTAGCATGAGTATCACTTCTTATACCTAGCATGAGTAACAATTCTTATACCTAGCATGAGTAACAATTCTTATACCTAGCATGAGTATACGGACAACTAGAAAAATTCATATAATGGGTTTTTGGTAAAAAGAAAGATATCACACTGAAAAAACTAGTTCTGAAAAGGTTATGTCGAAAAATCAGAAATATTTTTTTGTTTAGAAAGTAACAAATCGAAACTTACGTCTTTGTTATGGTCTTCAACTACAGATCCTCACTCCTTGATAGCTGAGGCACGACTGAAGGGAGATGTTCTGTTTTTGACCAAACTGATTCTTCAAATATCCCCGAAATCAAAACCATAACTGACGTCATAACTTTTCAAGAGGTGGGGATAGAGATGTTATTGTTTTCTTATAAGAAAGAGCGTATTTTTTTACATAGCGTAGCATCAAAATCTCAAAATCGGATGTTTTGGAGATGTCATGTTATAATACTAAGGGTGCGATATGCTCAATTAAATTAATCTTCACCAATCTTTCCAAGCTATGTTAGTTTATCAGGCGTTATCAATTTGGTTTTACCACAAGGAGCCATGCAATCTGACATTACAATCTTTGTATTCCTATATGTATGTATGTAATGGTTATCAAATTCAAGAGAACTGCAGAAACGGTACTGACTCATTGGAATTGCTATTAACTGAAACTATACATACTTGGATATGTACACTACTTATCAGGTATACCTAGATATCTACCATTAACATACGGATCATGTTACCTGAATCGCACTGAAAACTTGAATTGAAAAGTACAAGTTCAATAAGATACTATCTACAAATAAAAATTAATAAAACGTTTCTCAACTCCACCGGACGTGGCCCAGGGGTGTTTGGCTACACAAAGG